>JAQZBX010036207.1:0-24269 GCA_029593785.1 Cabassous unicinctus
GAAATTAATAAAGGACAAATAATTTCTAAGGGTTTGAAAATTAAGCAATGTATTCTAAATAGGGAGTGAAAGGCAAAACATAGGTCTATGGATGGGACTAATTGGAGCATTGTTGTGGAAGGTGAGTTGCTATATGAAATGAACAAAAAAGTAATGAGAATAAATTTGAGCCAATGGGAACAGGAAGAAAATTTATGCTTGTTCCTCTCCAATTCCTCTTATCTTAAGTAAGAAATATTTTGGTGATGGAACTGGGTTTTCCTGAGTACTTAAGATTGTGACTTAAATAATTTTATTTGTATACTTAAAGAATTTCCGGTGAACCTCATAGTGTTGAAAAAAAAAAAAAAAACTAGTATCCTGTACTGAGATGACAAATTTGATTCTGACAGAAATTTCTATCTCTGGCAAGAAGACAAGAGATCACCGTACCATTGATGTATTCATCTATCCATTTTTTAAAAAGTAGATGCAAATCTAAACCACCCAAGTTTTGTGAATCTCTGTTCCTAACAAGATTACATATAGCAATCTCCCTTGAGATATCAGGTCTTTATCAGACTGATAGTCAAGAAGTCTATTTTAATTTAATTTCTTTTTTAATGGAAAAACAGTATTGTAGAACAGAAAAAGCTGTGGACTTTGGACTCAAAATATCTGTATCCACATCTCAACCACTGCATTCATGAGGCCATCCAAAAATTTGCTGAGTCTTTTAGTATCAGCACACATCAGTAAATCGTCAATCATATGACATACCCTGCATGTGTGTTGTCAGAGATAACTTATGTTAAGGATTTATTTCAGTGTGTGGAATATAGCAAGATTCAATCAATGGACACTGTTGTTATTAAAGATATAGCTGAAAGTTTCAAAACTAAGTGGATCATTTGGTAATAAAGGCTGTGATCTTAATATGCCCACCCACAATGAACTGAATTCAGTTGTGAAGACATGTCTAGAGAAGGGATTTTTGGGTAGTGTCAAGTACATTGAACTGGGAATGAAATGATGTGTATTCCAGTCCCAATTTCATACAGTAAAGGCAACTTTGTGTTCCTCTGTAGGCATGTTACCTCATTGGGCATCAGGTGTTTGTCCAGAGGAACAAAGAAACAAAACAAAACAAAACAAAAGGATTTGGGTTACACGATTTCAGGTCCCTCCTTGCTCTGACACTAATTTTATTTTCTTTCTAAAGGCTGGTATTATATCTAAGTAAAGGCTTTGGAGACAGCAGGCTAAGATTCTGAGGCCTCTCTCTTAAGTATTAATATCAGTCAAGTATGTATTTTCTAAAAATAAAGATGACTCTTGAAACGTAAATGCCTGAGTAAGTGTATTAGCTTTTCTTTTTTTTTTTTTTTTCATCGTTTTCAAATAACATTGGTCCCAGTTTAACAGTTGTAAGGTGTTTTTAAACAATTCATCTCTATCTCATTTTAATTAAACATGTACTCTCTCCACTCTCTGCACTTGTAAAAATGTAGTTTGCAATTTGACAGGATGATATTATAGTATTGAGCAGTATGTGAATTGGTTTAGAAGTAACCATAGTTGAAGCATACATCAATCACCACAAGTGCAAACGCAGGTCACTAAAGCTGTCAATTTCAATCAGCTCTGTAATTAAATACATCACCAATATGGATTTTGTGTAAGAATGTCACTTGTTCTTCAGATGTCTGCTATAAGGACAAATCACATTTCAGTGTCTCTGCACAGCATTCTAAATATAGTATTTTTAAAAGCAGAACATCTTCATCCATCTTTCTCTGATTTGTTAAGTAGAAATCCATTTACTAATGTGTAGTTTAAAAGCTGTTTTTAAATATACATTTATATATATATATATATTTGGACTGCTTTCTCTTTAATTAAAATGTTGCAGTATCTCAGCTGGCATTTAAACTCATATTTATCACCTTTAGTGGCATTTGTTATGAAATAAATAGATAATAATAATCACCTTTTAAAAGGCTGAAATTTGTAATTATGGATAATTTGTAATTAGAGATTCTTTGTGTTCAAAAAGCAGAAGATGCTTCTGGTTATGAAGAAATAAATTATTCATTCTGATTTCAGCATGAGAACAAAACTATTTCACATTTAGGAAAATCTTTTTTTTTTTTTTTAACAGCTATAAAGTATCATCTCCTTCTATTACACTTTCCACTACATGGGAAAAGACTGAAACAAAGCCGTATTACCAAATATATATTGCCTGCCATTTGATTTAATCTTCAAATAAGCTCTAGGAAGCAGGTCCCTGGACAGTTAATCTTTAGTTTTGTAGCCCATGCACATTTCCAATAAGGTTACTGGGGAATTAGACCCAGTAGGGAGAGGAAAAGCATATTGTCTTATTCCACAGGCAGCTGTTGGGAGCCCTGTTAGCAAATTACAACTTCCTTAATTATGAAATACTTTATTAGTAGAATTACTCTTATTGTGTCAGTGCTCGTCAAAGGAAGTCATTGCAAATCTTCAGCATATAGTTTCAACCAATTTTTAAAAATTGTCTTGGCTAATAACATATCCGATATAATGTTTTTCATCACAAGTGTAATAAAACAATACCCAATTACATAACTTGAAATGCCAAACGATAGAGACTATAGTTAGGCCCATAATAAAGATAAGCTTCAAAATAAAACACTTGGTGGAGGGGCTGTTATATAAAAAGTGATAGTAACTGTTCGTTTTAGATTGTGATGATCTCCATATGAATACACAGACATCCTTTCTCAAGCAACTTTTAAATTATTCCTAACTAAAGAATTATCTTGAAATACAACAAATTGATAAACAATGTAGATATCATCTGGGAAAATCATAAAAACTTAATATCAATCTGAGTGCCTTTCAGAAAAAAACAGTTAAATAGAAGAACATAAAGTAAAGGGACACTAACCACAAGCTGCTGACTTGAGATTTTTTTTCTTTCTCTTTATGTCAGCAGTGGCATGCAATAACTCTGGAGCAATTTTCAGTGAATTATTGTACCCACTCAATTTATTTTGTAGCAATCTTTATAAGGTAAGGCCCCATTTATATGAACCTACATGGTAGCTTCAGATAGGCCTTGAATAGCACATGAATATTCTCATTTGGTCCTTTAGTTCCTTTGATATTCATATTTAGCCTTATCCATTGTTCTTGAAATGCATGTGTAGCAGGGAATCCTCTTTTCCAGACCAAATAATAAATACATAGGAGAAAATATGAAATTGATTTAAAAATTGAGTTAAAAAAAGAGAGAAAGGTGAAATCAATCGAATTTGTGCTGACTTCATCTTGGAGATAGTGTGCTTCTGAGACCGTTTTTACCTTCTGAAACGAAAATGCAGCCCTTCCCTCAATGCTGCCTTGTAAGCTTTCTCTAAGTACCCAGTTAAAACACTTCTCACATAATCTCACTCCAAACCATCAACATCCATGATTCCTTTTGGTTTCATGGAAGAATTGGCATTCTCTTGTATGAAAGTTAGCCTTTCTGCCGTTACTTGGGATTAAGTCCTCCCTTACCCAACCCTGTTTCCTCTGTGCTCTTAGTCCCTCCCTATTATCTGTTTGTTTCCCTTGTGCATATAAACAATTTCAAGGTCCGTCCTTATTTAATGATAAAACGTCCTGTCAACCCCATGTTACTCTCTAAATAGGGGAATTCTTCCTCTTTCCCTTCTTGGATAAAATGCAGTTTGGACTAATTTGCTCTCTACGTTTCATCATCTCTACTATCTTCCACGGTCCCTCCCTTGTCAAAGTCTCTAATAATCTTTGTGTGGTTAAAGTCAATGGCCATTTTTAAGTAATATATTACTTCCTCTCTCTTCATCATTTGGCATTATTAACCTATCTCTGCTTTCTAAAATGCATCTCTCCTTCCCTTGGAGTAAAGACTTTCTCCCTATCTAACTATTGAATGGTGGTACTCCCAGGCTTTGGTCTTATTTTCTCATACTCATGAACTGAGTTTAGCCTTTCTCATGGCTTTAGCTACCACCTGTACCTGGATGATTCCAAACTGCATCTATTTAATGACAATGAACAGACTCTCTTCTGAGCTCTAGGTATATTCCAACAGGTTCAGTTTGGATGTCCCATATCATCTCCATCCTCCTTCCCTATTCTTATAATCCCCTGTCTTTAGGTGCGATAGTTAATTTTACGTCAACTTAGCTAAGCTATAGGGCCCAATTATCTGTTCAAACATGAGTCTAGAATTTGCTGCAAATTTATTTTTGGATGTGATTAGCATATACAATCAGTTGAGTTTAAGTAAAGGATATTGTCCTCCCTAATGTGGGTGAGCCTCATCCAATCAGCTGAGGGTCTTAGTAAAAACTGAGGTTTCCCAGGGAAGAAGAAAATCATCCTCAAGATTACAACATTAATTATTGTTTCCAGGCCTGTCCTACAGATTTTAGACTTGCAAGGCCCCAAAATCTCATGACCCCATTCCTTAAAATACATCTCCATATGTACATGTGCATGCACACGCACGCACACACACATATCCTATTGGTTCTGTTTTTCTAGAGAACCCTGATTGATACTTTGGGATAGATCATTTAATTGCCTTTGAGAGCATCATGGAAATCAAACTTGATTCCTTCTTTTCCTTATTCTCTGCAACTCATTACACACATCATAAAAGTTCTGCATTCTGAAAATCTAAGTCAGATTTTGTAGATCCGTTAGATCCATGACTGATGCCTTAGTTAAATTTATATACTACTTCTGATATTACTTAACCCTCTCTTAACATGCTTCCTTGACTCTTATAGTTCTTCCTAGAGGGCCATTTTTCACACCACTATGACAGCGTTCTTATTTATGTTGGTAAAACACAAATCTAGGTATGACCTTCTCTCACAAATAATCTTTCTTGGGCTTCCCTCTGCTGTCAGGATAAAATAAAACTTATGGTTGATTGTCACCTTTCTTCTCTAAGCTCATCTTTTTCCTCAACCCTTAAGCATTTTACATTCCAGAAGTATTACCTATGTTCTATCCTACTGTTTCTTGTTAATCCAATCTTTAAAAAGATGCTCCAGTTACTTGCTTCAGAATACTTGTCTCCCTCTCTCCCACTCCCCCTCCTTTTGTGTTTGCGTGTGTGTATGTGTGTAAATATTCACATCCTGTCCATCTCTGTCTTAAAGCAAACCCAACAGTGTTGGAATGAGAGTTCATTTCATGTGTCACCTGTGCTTCAGCACCAAACTCTGCAATTTTCAAATAATTTTTCCATTAATTTATCTAACTTTCTGTTCAGAGACTGTCAGCCCGAAAACCAGTATCTTTTGCTTTGGCTGTCCACTGTAAGTACAGTGCCTGGCACAGAATAGGCATTAAATGATTGGTATAATGAATAAATAAAAGAAGTTGCCTCTCAGAACTCTACATAATTAATAATATACAGGAAAATATTTTTCTATTTAAAGAAAGATAGCTTCATTTAGCTAGGAACCTAACTCTGTTTAAAAGTGTCAGAGTTGTCCTGCAATGCTTAATTCACCAATGGAACTGGAATGTGTAAAAGACAGTTTCTAAATCTTGCAAGTTTGTTTATATTTACAAAAGATATTTTCTCCAGAATATTTTAGAATTGAATCATGTTAACAACCCTAACAAATTATCACTTCTTCATTGCTCCTTATTCTTCAGAAGCAATGAACTCTCTGGTCAATGGTTAGGCTTTGGGGTCAGAAAGATCAGGAGTCAAGCCCCATCTCACCAGCTGGTTGACTTTGGACCAAATACTTAGTCTTTCTATTCTTTAGTTTCATATTTGTAAACTGGAACAAATGCTACTCATCTTTAGAGATTAAATGAGCTAATTCTATTCAGCTGTAAGAACAATTCCTGGTTCAAAATAAGTACTCAATTCGTAAATAGTGGGAATGGGCTTTTGGGTTTTACCTTTCAGCTTAAGGTGTACAAAATACCCTCGTTATTTTTTCTAAGTAAGGTGATCCTTCTTTTAGCTATCCCCCTAAGAAGTTAACAAGAACTTCATACTTTTTTCACTGCAGGATGGAAACCTTAGCCACCCTAGTAGAACATGTAATCTGTGGATCTTCAACTCTTAAAACATTCAGGGGAGAGATCGCTGGTTGTCAGTTGACAATGGTCACTGCTGATACCCTTGTTCTCCAATGCCTGTGAACCCCAAGATGTTATCTAGTTTCCCAGGGCTGCTGAAACAAAGTACTAGACTGGGTGTCTCAGAAGTATCATCTCACAGCTCTGGAGGCTGGAAGTCTGAAACCTTTGCTTGCCTCTTCCTAGCTTCTGGTGGTTGGCGGCAATCCTTTGGTTTCCATCTTCCGTTGTCACCTGTTATTCCCTTCCTTCTCTTACTGTGTCCAAATTCCCCTCCTTCTAAGGACACCAGTCTTAGGACCCATTATGTCAGGACCCTCCCTAATCCAGTTTGGCCGCCTCTTACCTAATAACATCCTCAAAGGACCTATTTCCAAATAAGGTCACATTTACAGAACCAGGGGTTAGGACTGGACCATGTCTTGTTAGGGATATGATTCAGTCCATAACAAGGATCAGTCTTGGGTATAAGGCCTTTACTTAGGCTGGACATTGAGCACAAATGCCTAGTTCTTCTTTGGGCTCCATGTAGTCATTCCCACTTGAAAGAAAAAGCAAGTCACAGGTCACATCAGCCAATCATGGTCCCTTCCCTCTACTTCAGGACTGGCTTCCAAATCTACTCCCCCATCCTTTCTGAGGACTAAACAGAGCAGTCCTTCTCATGGAAGTACAGGAGCAGTAAGAGTAAAGGCACTTCATACCCTTCTAGAAATAACTGTGCTCTCTTTCCTGAGGAGGATAGATGCAATGCAATGGCTACTTTAAAGTCACTACTATTTTTTTTTTTTTTTTTTTGCTTTTAAAAGTTCTTTGTTCCCATGACAGTTATAGACTGCCTAGTTATATAATAAAATGATTTAATTATATGAAAAAACTTGTGTTTTTTTTCTTAACAGATTCTGTTACAAGGGACAACATATATTGTTATTAATCACAACAACAATACTCCAACTGATAATATCCATATCGGATTAATTCTCCTGAGAATATGCAGAAATATTAAATTAAACTAGGGCTCTTTGTAAGGACCAATTTTATGATTATCTTGCAAAGACACATGACATGATTATTAGATTTTATTTTTTATTCATCTATTTTCTGGCTTCTTGCCACAGTAGTGTTTTGTGAAAAATAATCCACCACTTACTTTTATAATTGGTTTTAGTCATAAGATAAAATATCACCAAACAACAATAATTACTTGTCACTAAAAGAAGAGAATATATGGGAAAATTAAAATTCAGTGGTACATTATGGAATGGAAATCAACATGGAGTAGGTCCGACATATTAAAACTACCCTGTTATAAAAATACTTCATATATAACAAAGGACCTAATAAAGTAATATAATAAGTTATCAGAGTCTTTAAACTGGAAGATAATTGTTTTTTTTTTCCAAAAGAAATCCACATTTGTACCCTAAATACTGACTGCAAATAAAAATATTGTATTATCAGTCTCCAACTGCTCTAACCAAATTATGAACAATCATGATATTAGTATTATTGAATAATTAACATGGAAAAATAAAAAATGTGTATTTAGTAATTTATGGTTTATGAATTTCAAAATCAATGAAAAATGTTTATAAGGAAAATGGGTTTGAAAGGTTTACAAATATTTAGAAAAATAAAAAAATACAGCACATTGGATTAGAAGATTTCAGGGAAATTATTATATTCTACATATTGTGAGGTTAAAATAAAACCTATTAGAATATTATGTATAGATAATAGATAGTCCTGCTTGAAAGGAAGTAGATAAGATATTTGCTTCTAAAGGTCTCCGTTCCTTAGTGAGTTACTGGCAGGCTAGCTGTGGATTAAAATGATCAAATAGTCTACTGGGACAAGAAGGCGGCCTTGGGCAACCACTCACCTTACAATGTGTAAAACCCATTCTTACAAAATTAAACACAGAATGTGTTGCATTGAACTCTGTTCACTTTTGCTTTGTTTCTTTTATCTGATCTATTTGAAACTCAAGAAGCAATGCTGTGTGAAAGCATTAAGGTTGATTTCATTTGCGATTTGAAGAATATCCATATTACAGATTATTAAATTAATGGCAATCTAACCTTGAAAGCACCTCTATCCGCTGAAAGAGCAACACTTCATCACCTGTTTTGATTCATTAATGTATCATTTAACTTGGTATGACACATGTTCAGCAGTTATAATTACATTATGGCCTTCCTATTACATCAGCGCTGCTCCAAGTTTCTGTCACCACTAGTCCAATTTTCAACATAGAGCAATCCACTGCACTCTTTCCTTATTAGTGTCATCTTTAATGTAGCAGAGAGGCTGAACCATTACTTGGCACTGAGAGTTTAACAGCAATTAACCCCTGCTCTATCCCCAGGGAGAAGTACATCAGCAACTTGCCAAAACACTGTAAACAAGCTGGCCAAGATCAATGTGCAACCACGCTGGCTGCAGAGCACCTAGTGTATTAATTTAGGATTGATATATGGAAAAAAAGGAGGAAATGATCTGCATGGAATTAACCTGAGTCACTCCCCTATCCCAAGTTGGAAATTTTTCTTACCAAGGATAGATATAGAATTAAAAATAAAGAAAACCATGCTTCTAGTTAGCAAACACACTGCATGTTTGTTCAGCTTTATTGCCATAAAAAAATAATTATCGAGTTGATTATTTAGGAGTATGGTTTTTTTAAAGATGGAAAATGAAATGCCTGAACAACGTAGTCACAGAATTTAAAGGTCAAATAACAAATGAAAATACACAGTTGATTTTGAGATATTCCTCAGTTTTTCTAATATACAACCAACGGGCAAAGGGAGCCATATATGGGAATCTGCAGATTTCAACATTAGGAAATTCTTAGCATGACAAGATTGGTAAATCTGAGGGTTGGCACCAACTCTAAAAGAGTATAAAGAGAGAGTGCAGAGCAGAAGGTGTTATCTGACACTTTCTAGACCCATATAATCTGTAATTGCAGCTGGCCTCAGTAGAAAACTGGATACTTTAACATTGCAGCCCACTGAAATATGAGAGGGGCATAATATTGAGAAGAGTGTCTGCTATAGATATAAAGAATGTAAAAATAGTTGGAAAGCATTTATGAGCCTAGACCAAAGATTTAATTTATTACCTAAATTTAGTTTAAAACAATGGTATTAAGTCTAAAATGCCCAATTATTTTCCAATTGTTACTTGCAATTACGTTTATTTGCTTATCCTATGTATTTGAACATTAACGTCATAACACCTCATGGTGAATGGAGCTTGTATTTCATTTTGGAGTGAAACAATATTCTCTTGGATACACAAAGTCTCTTTTGTATGTGAACACTAATTTATTAGTTGTCTGCATCATTTCCTCGCCATATTTCTTTGCAGATATGGCGGTCTTTGGTGTGATGGCCTTATCACTGTTCTTTGTTTGGTTATTTGATCAGTGCCGTGCTCCTCTAGGTCTTGGGGAGCCCTGAAATCAGAAAACATCCGAGGAACAAACAGTATGGGTGGCTTTATTTTGTTTAAGTTGTTATTAATTTTACACATCGAATCCTAGTCTCCTCCAGACAGTGAACCTAAGATTTATTCAAACAAGTTTGGCTTTGTCCTTCATGCCCTAAGTCTGGAATAATGATCCTTAGTTGGTGGATCTTCGCTCACAGTGTGAGAAAGACTGGCTTTATATTGCCAGGCAACATATGTATTTTTATTCTAAATCATTATAACATGCTGCATAGGGAAATTAAATATAGGAAGTCTTGTTTCCAAACTGATTATTTAATTGCTTATATAGATGCTAGTTTTATTGTATATATCCTACTCTGTCTTGTCTTAATTTCTTAGCTACTTTTGGTACAAATGACTAATGACTGCTCCCTCCTTGAAATACTTCCTTCTCTTGGCCGCTAGGGTATCACACTTCTGGATTTCCTTCTAAGTTACCGTTTTCTCTTCTTAGCCTCCTCTGCTGGATTCTCCTCCTCTTCCCTCCATACTACGTTTGAGGCCCCCGGGACCTGGTCTGTAATTATTCTCTTTCAACAGCCATAACCTAGTGGTTTACCTAGTCCTAATTATAAAATGCATATGTAAGACTGATAATTCTGAGTTATTTCTCCACTTCTAGATCCTCCCCTGAGGCCCACATTTGCACATCCAACTCTGTGCTCCACTGTACCATAGAATGGATGTGTAAAAGGCACCTGACGCTTACTAGGACCAAACCAGAATTCTAAATCTCCCTTGGGCCAAAAAGTTAGGTACTCTGTTTTTCTCTTTTTCCTTAAATCTTACACAAATGTATCACCAAGACCTATTAACTATAGTTACGACATGTATCCTAACTCTAATTACATTGCATTATCTCTACTATGAACACCTTTTATTTCAAGTTCCATCGATTTTTTTCTGGAAATAAAACACAAATATTATGCATTTATGCACTTATTTATTGTCTAATTCCTTGCACTTACTATCAGATTTATGAGGTCAGAGGTTTTTGGAATTTGTACACTGTGTATTCCCAATTTCAAAAACAGTATGTAGCACATAGTAGGTGACCAACAAGTTTACTGTGTGAGTTGTCTGGAAGGGGCAAGAGAGAAGTAAAAACAGGCTTCAATCTTCTGTGAACAAAAGGTTGGAAAAGCCTGACCAGGGTTACCTTTCTCCCATTTCCACAGCCTCTTCAGGTCTTCTCACTGAACTTGGAATATAAGATAAATGACAATTTGAGGTGTTTAACCCACAATCCTTAGAGACTTACAGGATCTGAGTTGACTTAAGTTATATAGCAGTGATTAAGAAAATCTCAGAGCACCTGTATCAGTTAGAAGTGACTATATGAGGTACAATTTAGTGTTGTACTATCTTAATCTGATGAGTTGAGAATGAGAATATCAAGTTTGCTCCAAGGCAATTGCCCTATCAAAAGCCATGATGCTATATTTTGAGAAATGGGGATATTGACATTATTTTGTATTAATAATCTGTTTAAAAATTGCTATTGAATGACATTAGAAATTATGATATATTCAGTCAAGACCCCTATCCTTTTAAATTTGTTTGTACACTTCTCTAAATAGGTTTATTTCATTTAATTTTTTTCCATACAAATAGCTTTTTCATCCAAGGATTTTCAAGAACTTTCAAATTGCACTTTCGTACAAAAAGAGTTTATTCATTCTAGTTTGAGAAAACCTTTTTCATTAGTGAAAAGTAATTGAATTCTTAGTATGTTTTGAAGCTAAAACACAAAAAGTCAGGAATCAAGGATGGTGCCAAGAGATTTTGGCCTGAGCAACTGAAGAATGGAGCACCTAGTTACTGAAATGAGAAAGATTGCTGGTAAACAGGTTAATGTGTGGGTGTATGGAAATGTGGAATCTGAAGTTGGAATTTTTGTGTCTACTAGATAATCCAGTAGGAATATATTGGTGAAAAGTTCCTGGAATACAGGAGAGGATTCAGACTGAAAATATAAGTTTGGGAGTTTTTGGCATGTAATTGGAACTTAATGTCATAGGATGAGATCATGGAGCCTGTGATAGCAGAGAGAGGACAGTCTCAAATTGAGATTGGGACCTGGGTCATGCCAATGTTAAGAGGTCCTGGAGATAAGGAGACACAAACAGAGACTGATAGGAATAGAATGGTAAGTGAGGTAGGAAGAAATTCAGAAGAGTGGTGTGGTGTCTTGAACGTGACAATGTTGAATTTCACCAAACATCTGATCTGAAAATTAGCATAGGCTGAGAAACACAAGACAGCCATAACGTCTCCTTAGTGTGACCACACTTTACATTGGCATCTCCTTGTCTCTAAGCCCCAGACCATCCCCGCCTTTTCCCCAAATTATCCAGATGGAACATGTTCCACCAGACCTCCACAGTAAACACAGGATATGACATCCTGTAATCAAACTCTCCTGCACACCTGCACTGTCTCGCCCCCCCCACACACAAACACACCCACTCACCCACACAATAGCCTTCTTGTCTCTATAGCATTTAGCTTTGAATGAATTATCTTTGCCTGTTTACCATTGACGGGTACAATTTTTTTTCTTTGACAAATGCCAGTGAAGACAACATTTCTAAGAAAAGGAGATCAATTGTATCATGTTCTGTTGACAAGTCACTTAAGTTGGGGTCTGAAAATTGACAATTGGATTTAGCATTTTGGAAGTACTAACTGCCTCTGACAAGGACAGTTTATGTTGGAAAGAAAGCCAGATTGGAGTGGGCTCATTAGTGTACTGGAGAAGAGGACTTGGAGATTGCATGTAGACCACTCATTCTTGATGTTAAGGCAAACCAATAAATAAAAATGTAGTAGAATAGAAAGGGGTGGCTCCTTTATCCTTTTTATTTATTCTTGTAATGGGGGAAATTACAGCCGTTTGTCTGCCAATGGGATTAAGTAGATCATAAAAATAAAAAAAGATGATTCAAAAAAATGGAGAGTTTCTGTAGCATTGTTCCTGAATAGGTGAAACAGATGGACCCAGAACTCAGGCAAAGTGTTTTCCTTAGAGCATTTACAGTTCCTCTAAATTGACAAGGTAGAAGTTGAATATGAGAGCATAGATGAAGTATGTGGGTCTATGTGATGATGGGATCTTGTAGAAATCATCTTCTGATTGGACTTTCAAAGTAACAGTAATAGAAAGTTAGGATATCATGCAAATGAATAAGGGAGAGAAGATAGTGGTGGTTTGAGAAGAGAGGCAATATGGAAAAGCCATCTGTGGCTGGGATTGGATAAAACAATAATAGAAATGCCAATCCACACCTAAGGGTCTGCCAAAATTTAATAGTAATGGACTTTAAGGGAAATATACCAGAATGATTGTGTGTTTTCTCTAGGTGTGATCAGCTGGGTAGGTACCCAGAAGAAATAAGTCAAGGTTGGATTTAAACAGGGTCAAAGTTTTGCTGCTACAGTGTGACACAGTAAGAGAGATAGTGTTGGGGAATCTACTCCTCTTTATTTTCCTCTTGTCTTTCCTTATGCCAAAAATTTCCTGGGAGATTTACAGTTTAACATTCTATCAAATAATTTATGTTGGAAAATGCAAATCAATTTCCTAGTGTATGAATCCAGATTATCCACTCTAAAGCAATACCAGGGAAGGAAACTCTACTTTGAAGACATCTCATTATAACTCTCTGAAAACGTAATAAAAAGTCTTAAGAAGTCCTCTTAAGACTTATGCTCAGATACTATCCCCTTCCAACTTCCTACCTCAATACTGCAATTCATATTTCCATCGCTGTAATTATCACTAAATAAGCATATTGTTAAATCTTGATTTCACACATTCACAAACACACACACACACATGCACATTCACAGACAAAGGATTAATTTAGAAATGAATTAAAGCTCTGCCCAGGCTTTTAGTTATCTCCAAGCCCATAGCCATAGCTGTCAAGGGCTGCTGTGAGGCCAAGTTAATTACTTGGCAAGGAGAACCTGAGGTTGCATCAATAGAGCTTCATCATCACTGAGTACCACTGATCCAGAAGGAAGCCAAAGCCAAGGGGGGTGGGGAGGCTGTGCTGATAACAGAAAGAAAGAACTGAAAACATTCTTTTTTTTTTTTTCTTTTCCTTAATGGAAATCTTTTAAATATTAATTCTTCAGGGTTTGGTCCATCACACTGAACCAAATAATGTTTTTTATAGAAAGAAACAGAAAGCATCATTTGAATTAAGTATTTCCTTGGGCAAGGCATTCAGTTACTGGCATCTCTTTATTATCTTAGTTTTGTTATAAGCCAAAATTAAGGCCAGATTCTCTCTAAGCTAATAAGTCACTCCTGGGCTTCCTCCAGTGCCACTCTCCTGGTAGCTGAAGAGTCTTACTGTGTCCAGGATAGATAAAAGCATCTTTATCATTATAAGGAAAGATAGGAGCAGAGAAAAGGTTAAATTACTACCATGTGACTTGGATGAACACTTTACCATTTTCCATTGATTTCAATTTTAAGTTAAGTACAGTGTGTACATGCATATGTGTATGTTTGCATTTAGAATAAATTTTTCAGAGATGAAGCAGAAATAGAAAAACATCTTAGCTAACATTTCTTCTAAGACTTTATAAGGAAGAAGGCAATGGGTTTTATTTCAGCCGAACAAATGATGAACAAACAAAAGCTGAACAAACACAGAATGCTAGACCATTGTCAAAGGACTCAGCCTTTAATAATTGATGGTTTGGACCCTTGTTACTAGCAGAGAAAATTAAAAAAAAAAAAAAAAGAATTATTGACATAATATAGCACATTATACTTTTTAAATAAAAATCTAATTTCTAATTGAAAATTGGCACCTTGCCACTAACTAAACTTGACTTCAAAAGCAACAGCTGGGAAAGCATCTTTTTAGTTCTTAATTACTATAGTACGTAAACCAATCTTTCCCCCTCTTTGTAAGGCACTTGTCTAGCTGAGGATGAGATCAAAGTACAAGATGCAGGGGAAAAAAATCATGGCCTAAACCGTAAATATGAAATCTAATGAAGTGCCACAAAGCGCCTCAAAGAATAAACTTATAGCAGACTTAAATCATTATATAAAAGTCTGTTGTTAAGAATCATGCTGCGCAAATAGAATAAGGTTGGGGACACCTTTTGCTTAGACATATCTTTTCTTCTAAAAGCCTGTTACAAAACTGGAAAGGAAAATGGTGTAATATGAGCTCCATCTCCTCTGAATATGAGGGTGCAGATTCCATTTCACTTCTTTAGTGCTGGGCTCTGGCGCTGCCTCTTCCTTTTCTTAACCTGTTTAATTGGGATTCCCAACTCTAATATTTTCTTCTACAATCCTAAGGGAACTTATAAGAAATAACACTAGGCCAAATTAGGAACTTGTTATTCTCTTCTGTGTAAGATGAAGTAGGTTTGAGAGTCATTGCTTTTTCAATAGTGGTAATGAGGTTGCTAACCAAGGAGGACAAAAGGAATATTATTCTTTCCATATAATGTTAAAGATGGTTATTCTTTGAGCTTTATGGGTTTACAACAGCTTAATGCCCACAAAGAGAGTGGGGAATCAGAATAACAGCACGTGTATAGATGTGTATATATGTATACAATTTATATATATAAATTATATATATAATCTTTTTTCTATTCCACCTGACCCAATCTTAGGCACTTTTCCAAACAACTCTATTTTATTAATTGACACGGTATTAAATAATTCTCTTTCTTCAAGTTAAGTAAAGCACCATATTTTAAAATCAATAGAATAATTTCTTAGGCGACAGTACATTTTCTCCCTTATGTATAACTTTGACACTCAATGTAACACAACAAAAGAAAAACTGTCCTGGAAAATTCTAATATGGAAACACATTATAATGAAAGTATTTGCAATACATAGAGTTCTAATAGTGTTTTGGGAGACACCCTAGTAATGTGTTTCTTAAGGAGGCTGCCTTGACACTGCCTTGAGCATGAGAAATAAAACATGATATTGTTGGAAAGAGAAAACAGGCCTGCTTATATTCCTTTAAAACAAAGTCTTAAGACAGCCTGGCACAACGAGCCTAGCAGCTGCTCACGTCTGCTGTACCTACAGATCTTAACACTGTAAGTGTCTGTGGAGGCGGGCAGCGTATTGTGAGGCAGATGTGCTGTATTGTTGAGGACTCTAATAATTCAGCCGTCCTAAGCTACGTCAGATATAAAGATATCAAGAATTGAGAAATGTAGGAGAAGGGAAGTATATTATGCTGTAATGACCATAGTTTATTATACGTACTAATATGGATCTGTTTTTAGATTCTCACAGAAAGCTTGGGAGAAGGTAATACACTAATTCTTACACTATACTGTAACCATACTAACAGTTTTTGAACTAGGAAATAAAAATAACTTGAGTTAACACACCTATCCATATAAAAAATGGCAAGGCATGTAATATATTAGATTTTACATATCTGTGGGCATGTTACGTTATGTCTCAGTGACATCATCTTTAGAATCAGGAATTTGAGCAGGGTGATAGCTATACATATGCTCCATTCAGATTTCTTACAGACTGACTTTTCCTCACCTGGAAAATACTCTTTCCAGTGCAGTGTGAACTTGAGTGAATTCCAATGAGCAAACTCTTTTGGCTGATATCAATAAAACAAGTAGAAAAATACTGTTTTACATATTAACTTATTTTTTTTAAAGAGTTATTTTTTATTTACTTTATTTTTCTTTATTTATCCCCCCTTCCCCTAGGAGGCACTGGGAACTGAACCTTAGACCTCCCACATGAGAGGCGAGTGCCCAACTGACTAAGCCACATCCACTCCCTGTGGGCTGCAGCATCTGCTGGCTTGTGGCCTCTGCCTGTTGCAGTGGGAGGTGGCATCTGCTCATCTCCTTTTTTTTTTTTTTTTTTAGGAGGCACTGGGACCTGAACCCAGGACCTCCCATGTGGTAGGCGGGTGCCCAAGTGGTTGAGCCACATCTGCTTCCCCACCTTAACTTGTTATATGTTCCCACATTCCTTTGAATTATCTAGTTAAAAGTCATATAACCAATAATATCTGGTTTTGTGTTTGACTTTTTTTGATACTATCGATTGCATTAGCACCCCTCTTAGCTGACTAATACAAAGTACAAGAAATCTGTTGGCTTTTATAAAGGGTATTTATTTGGGGTAGAAACTTGCAGTTACAAGACCCTAAAGAGTCCAAGTCAAGGTTACTTCCTCACCAAAGTCTGTTGCCATGTGTTGAAGCGAGACGGCAGGCGACGTCTAGCTGGTGTCTCCTCCTTCCTCTTAAGGCTCCATGAGTCCAGCTTCCTGTCTCAGCTGTAAGCTGGCAGAGAGCTGGTCTCTCTTCCCCGGGCTTTAGCTGTTTGATCCTTCTCCTTTCTGTCACGTGGCAGTTCTCTCCTCTTCCGTATCCTCTTCTGTGTATGTCTATTTCTGTCAGCCCACCAAGGGGGTGGGGACTCAACCCTGAGTCACACCCTACTGATATGGTTAAAACAAAGTCTTAATTTTGATTTTATCAAGTGCACATAAAACCTTTGGACTTAATACAGTCAAATGGTATCACGCCCAGAGGAACAAAACAGTTTACAAACATAATCAATATCTTTTTGGAATTCATAAATAATATCAAACTGCTCCATTGATATTGTAAAGGATTTATTTATAATTAGAATGTGTGCTAAATTATGTGAAGAAAGGAAATGTTGACTTTGTATCCAGGGAGAATTCTATTTGAATCTGAAAAATTCTATTTGAATTTGCATTTCTGTCTCTCACTAACCATGTGGCTTTAGACAATAATTTTATCTTTCTAAATCTAGGGTTCTTCCTCTAAATAAGATTAATAATGATGTCATAGAGTTGGGATATTTGTGGATAAGGCATTATATAGTACTTAAGGCTCATTACATTATTTCTCTCTCTTGCCTTCAACCTTTGAAAATGTAAATAAGATTAAATAGGCTGCAGTTTTAGTTTCCTAGGCTGCTCAAATATATGCAGTGGTTCTGCTTAAACAATGGGAATTTTTTGCTCAGGGTTTGAAGCTAAGAGAATGTCCAAATGCATCATCAAGGCTATGCTTTCTCCCTGAAGCCTGTGGCTTTCAGGGGCTGGCTGCCAGTTATCCTTGGTTGGTCCTTAGGTTGTCACATGGTGGCGTCTCCTCATCTCCCACTTTTCTTCCCGGTTCCACTGATGTTCAGCTCTGGCTACTCCCTCTGGCGCTCGCTCTCTCTGTCTCAATTTTATGCTCTTATAAAGAACTCCAGTAATAGGATTAAGACCCATCCTGGGCCACACATTAACTGAAGTAACCTCATCAAAATGTCCTACTTACAATGGGTTCACGCCCACAGGAATGGATTAGATTTAAGAACATGTTTTCCTGGGGTACAAAAAGTTTCAAGCCACCAAAGTTGCCAACAAATATTTACAACAAGCCATGTTAATAATGGAAAATAAGAGATGTACCTCTGGATGAAATGCATGGCGTATTTTAGAATCTCCCATTTCATTTCTCTCCATTCTCCTACTGTAAGCAGGTTAACAAGTCATTCAGTTACAGTTACTAAAGGGTTCATTGTCTAAAAGTGTTCCTTCAAGAAAACTACTAGCTCTGAGTGCATAATCTAAAGCACAAATGAAAAAAAAAAATCTTGATATTCAAATACCAGATCATTTAAATATGGGATACTTTTCTTATCTGAGTGCCAGAACCACTCAATTCTAGAGAATCCTGCTTAATAATCATTCAGATGATTGTTAATCCAAACAGGGATGATCCGGGGGCTTATCTGTTAAGTCGGCATTATAAAGCAAGAAGATATTCTGTATAAGATCCTCCTGAAGGAATTGCTTTATACTACCTAACTCTTAAGTGTTTTTGCAAAGCAATGCTTACATATTAGCATTTTTTCACTTGAGGGAAAATGAACCCACTAAGGGTGGGGGAAAAAAAGCATTTCTAAAGAGTCTGGCATTTGTTTTTAAAATTGTTTACACACTGAGAAGTGAGGCCTTTTGTATGATGTGCAAATGCATAAGCAAAACCCTCCACTAAGGAAGTCAGCGAGTAAGTAAATATGTACGGCCAGGATGTTGAGAGTTTGTATCCCTAACACATTCTTCCCCAGGTTAACTTGCTAGGTTAATTCATCCCTAGGTACTTATTCTTAAACTTCCTTTAATTGGCAATTGAGAGAGATTTCAGCAGACAGGCATGCTGCAGATACCCTAAAGATAACAAAAGGGGAAAAGTTAACAAGGGGTTCTGAGGCACTGCGACAAGGGTGACAAGGTTTGTTAAGCATGAATAAAGGGGATGAGCATTGCAGGAGGTACTATGGATTGGCAGCCTTTTCAGAAAGGTCAGCAGCTCCCTTTTATAATTGCTTCCATTCATTTCAATACAGTTTGCTGGAACACTCTAAGGCCAGAAAGCTGTCTAAAGGCACACTGGTATCTTCCCTTTCTGTTAGATGGAACTCTTTCATTCAAAATAGCTTTTCCTTTGGCATGCTTAAAAAATCACAAATAAGGAAATCTTATTTTACAAACTTGGCTTAAAATTCTCTAGTAAATTTTGTACTAGAGGAACCAGGAAATGACTTTGGCCTACAGTGAAAATCCACTTTTTAAAAAAGCATTATTAAGCATCTAAACACTTTTGGTGCCTTCAGCTCAAATATCTTGGCTTTTGCAGCACTTAAGTCATCCAATATTAGAGAATAAGATTTTTAAAATATCTAATTCTTAATGCTTTTTGAAAAATCTGATCATCTTGTTTTTCTTTACGCTGTGAGCTTAGTCTCACTTAACCTCAGACTGAGCTACTGAAAGCAATGTCTAATGTATAAGTTCTTAATTTTTCACACAAACTTGGCTGTTTCTTTATAATGCGTGTTTCTAGCCCCATAATCCCAAACTGAGATTCACTTGTTCTAGATTGAGGCCCAGGAACCCACATTTTATGCAACGTTCCATCTCCCAGGTGGTTTTGATGCAGAAGTTTCCTAGACAATTAGAAAAAGAATGTATAAAACCCCAGGAGAGGAAAAGAAAACCCAGTTTGAAGGGAACAGTTATTTTTTCCTCTCTTGTAAATTTCTGAGCCTAATAATATTCAGGCAAAAGCATTCCTTTATTTTTTATTTTTGGTAAGCCTCTTCTAGTCACTATGGTGCCCCTTACATTTTTGTGTAGTCCTGCTAGGCATGGACCTGTATTCTGTAGCAAATGAGACACTGTCAAGGGCGCTTATAGAATAAAAAAGATAAATACATACAGTTTCATAGGAAGGAAATTAAAAAACTAAACAGACTTATGGTTATAACTATTTTCTTTAGTGATATTTAACACACATAGGAAAAAATACAATTAGAAGCTAAAATTTTACAAATTGTACTTGTATGAGTACCTTCCTGTAGTGCATACTTTATTTTTTGGTCCAGTATCCCACCCCGTTCCTTCTCATTGTACCCTGATAGAACACTCTGTTTTGCAGGAATCTCAAGCTGTGTGCTCTTACCAGAGTGGCAATCTGCCACTGCAAATCTTTATCATCTGTTTTCTCATTGGGGAAGGCAAGGTGTGTTCTTAGCTTTTCCACCCATAGCTACAGCAGGAATTAGGCCTGTGACTTAATCTCAGTCTCTCAGAAGCCCCTGAAAGTTAGGTCTTGTGCTATTGACTAGAAGGCAGAAGGAACACTCAGAGGTCAGATTTCATGCAGCAGCTTCCACTGTGTGCCTGAGGTCTGTCCTTAGGGGGCTCCTGCTGCTCACCCTCCAGGGTGCCTTTGGCTTCTGCGAAGCTTCCAAACTAGATTCGTCAGCTCTCTACCGATTTACTGAGTTCAGATTCACTTGTAATAATTCTCCTTTTGTTTAAACATAATCATTTTCTCCCCTGTTGCTTTTAAGCAAGAACACTTGGTTTTATTTTTAATTGTTTTTCATAGCAAAGGCATGTCTGGTAATGAACACAAACAGACTTGTGTTCAATTAGGGATTAAGCATTAGGAGTTAAACTCAGTATGACACAGGAAACTTGAAGGAAAACACTGGGGATATATAAAAATAATTTCAGTATAAATTTCAGATCATACAACTCTATCAAGGAAGTATCGCCACTGGCTTTGGCCCATATGGGTTTCTTTTGTTAATTTTAAAATTTTATTTTTATATCAATGTTAGAAGATACTCAGTTAACACAAGATAATAATTACAACAAAAATAAATCTGCTTCGGTCAGTGGTTATACTCTCCCCCAGCCCCACCCATTTCTGTTCATCCTCAATCTTGAGAGATTTGGGATGATGTCAGCTCTGACTGCTTCAGGCTGAGACGGGCGTAGATATTATAGGGCAGTGGAATGGACTTGTTTTGCTTGCAGTTGAAGATATTCCTTGATTCTGAGGTGGAGCTGGTCCAGCATTGTTTTGTTAGTTGTCCAGGGCAAGCTCAAAGAACTGGAGAGTGGGAGTTGGGCGCAATATATTCTGGGTTTCCAGGCCCAACCAGCATATGAAAAATCCAAAATCTTTAAGTCTCTGAGAAATATACTTAACAGGTAAATTGAAAATTAAAGGTTCAGATAAAAGGAGTAGAATCATGATTAGGAGATATATAAATGCGTATAACTGAAAAATAGATTTTCTTATGTTCCCAGATAGGGCCCGCTGAGGGTGTGGCTTGCCTACGGTGTCCAGACATCCATAGGACCCTCAGGGGCACTTTTTTTTTGAGGCTTTAACTGGCAGTTTGTGAAATCAGGCTTAGACCTTCCTAATTGTAACCTCCAGAATGACCTCCCTACATACTCTGAAATATCTTAACCGTAAAAACTCTATTTTATTTAATATTTCTCCCTTTTGGTCAAGGTCTTTCTCCAAATGCATTGCTGATTAACGCTTGGTAATAATCCCCTGGTGTTAGGGAGGCTCTTCCCTTGGAGTCATGTCCCATATTGGGGTTGGCGGGGGGTGTGGCGGGGTGAAGGGAGCATTGTTTGTTTGCAGAGTTTGGCTTAGAGGCCACACTTGAGCAACAAGGAGGTTTTCAGGAGTTAACTCTTAGGCATTACTTATAATTGGGCTCAGTTTCATTACTACAGGAATAAGGTTCATAAGTACAAGCATTAAGGTTGAGAGCTTGGGGGAAGTGAATGTGGCTTAAGCGATTGGGCTCCCGTCTACCATATGGGAGGCCCTGAGTTTGGTTCCTGGGGCCTCCTGGTGAGGGCAAGCTGGCCCGCACCTGGAGAGAGCTGACAGCCCGTGCCCGTGGAGAGCTGGTGCAGCAAGATGGCGCAACAAAGGGAGACAAGCAGACACAGAGGAAACATGCAGCAAATGAACACAGAGAGCAGACAGCGAGCACAAGCGTCAAGGGAAGGTGGGAATAAAAAAATTTAAAAAAGATTGAGGGCTTGGGTTGTTCGCCTGTTGCCTTCTATTAAGCAAGGGTTATATATTGCAGAGTTTTTTGCCATCTTATTTGAGAAAGGAGCAGGACTTCCCCAGGAAAAAAGTTTAATATTTTGTTAGCTACTGTGAGGGCCTCTATCTATCCAGAAAACATACCTATGCCAGAAAGGATACATGCAGAAAGGATACATTTATGGGATCCATAGAAATATGGGATATAACTTTCTATATCTATACCATACAATGCTATACTATGCTATACTATACTACCTATATAACTTTTACGATGTACAAAGGCCATGTCTGTCAGGACACCTGACCATAGCCCATCTTTACCTTCTTACTAGGATTATGTTAATTTGACAGGTAGAACATAAATTATGTGCTTGCCTACTTCTCATGTAAAGTTCTTCTTTTTCTCTTTTCTTTTTCTGAAGATGAGGCTTTGACCTGCAGCAGGCTGCATGTACTCTCAGAGATGCTTCAGGAAATCATACAATATTTGTAGTTTTGTGTCTGGCTTATTTCACTCAACATAAGGTCTTCATAGTTTATTCATGTTGTTGCATGTGTCAGCACTTCATTCCTTCTTACAGCTGAATAATATTCCATTGTATGTCTATACCATATTTTGTTTGTCCATTCATCTGTTGATGGACACTTGGCTTGCTTCTAACTTTTGGCAGTTGTGAAAAATGCCACTATGAACATTGGTGTGCATTTGTCTTTGTCCCTGCTTTTAGTTTAGGTATACCTAGAGGCCGGATTGCCTAGAGGCAGATTGTATGGATTGCCTAGAGGCAGATTGTATGGATTGCCTAGAGGCAGATTGTATGGCAGTCCAGTTCCTGAGGAACCCCCAAACAGTTCTCCACAGTGGCTGCACCATTCTACATTCCCAACAGCAGTGAATGAATACTATTTCTCCACATCCATTCTTGTTTTCTGTTGTTTTTGTTTGTTTGTTTTTAAAATAGTGGTCAGTCTAGTAAGTGTGAGATGATATCTCATTTTAGGTTTGATTTGCATTTCTCTAATAGCTAGTGATGTTGAATATCTTTTTCAAGTGCTTTTTAGCCATTTGTGCTTTTTCTTTAGAAAAATGTCTGTTCATGCCTTTTGTCCAATTTTAAATTAGGTTCTCTTTTTCTTGAGTTGTAGAGTTTACTTTTATGTGCTGTATATTAAATCCTTATCAGATATGTGATTTCCAAATGTATTTTTCACATTGCGTAGGTTGCCTTTTATTGGTATTGAGTTGAATTTGTAAATCATTTTGGTTATAGTTGACATCTTAACATGTAGTCCTCCAATCCATGAACATGGTATGTTCTTTCATTTATTTTGGTCTTCTTTGATTTCTTTTAGCAATGTTGTGTATCTTTCTGTGTACAAGTCCTTTACATACTAGATATTTGTTTCTTTAAAATTTATTCCTAGATATTTGATTCTTTTAATTGCTATTATAAATGGAATTTTAATTGATTTCCTCCTCAGGTTGCTCATTATTAGTGTACAGAAATGCTACTGATTTTTGCATGTTGATCTTGTAACCCCACCAATTTTCTCAATTACTTATTAGCTCTAGTAGTTTTGTTGTAGATTTTTTTGGGACTTTCTATATATAGGATCATGTCATCTGCTAAAAGTTTTAAATCTTCCTTTTCAGTTTGGATGCCTTTTATTTCTTTTTCTTGCCTAACTACTCTGACTAGAACTTACAGCACAATGGTGAATAAGAGTGGTGACAGTGGACACTGTTGTCTTGTTCTGGAACTTGGAGGGAAAACTTTCAGTCTTTCACCATTGAGTATGATGGTAGCTGTGGGTTTTTCAAATATGTCCTTTTTCATGTTGAGAAAGTTTCTTTATATTCCTATCTTTCAAAGTCTTTTTATCAAAAAATTATGCTAGATTTTGTCAAATGACTTTTCTGCAATTTCTGCTTATCTGTGAATATTTTAATCTCTCTCATTCTTGAAAGACAATTTTGCTGGATACAGAATACTTGCCTGGCAATTTTTCTCTTATAGTACTTTAATTATGTCATACCACTGCCTTCTTGCCTCCATGGTTTCAGATGAGAAATCACTTATTCTTATTGAGCTTTCCTTGCTGCTTTCAGGATTCTCTCTCTATCTTTGGCATTTGACAATCTGATTAGTATGTATATTGGAGTAGCTCTGTTAGTTTTTTTTTTTCTATTCTATTTTTAATTTCTTCTATTGT
>JAQZBX010036208.1:0-24271 GCA_029593785.1 Cabassous unicinctus
TGCGTTGTGGGAGTTCCTCAGATATTCTGGATGTTAAACCATTGCAACATATATGGCTTCCAAATATTTTCTCCCATTCTATTGGTTGTCTTTTAACTTTCTTGATACTTTGTTTGATGAACAAAAGTTTTAAATTTTGATACAAGATCCTGGTGGTAGTTCTCTGTTTCCTTCTAAGAATTTTATAGTTCCAGTTCTTACATTTAGGTGTATGATCTGTTCTGAGAGGAAAAAGGAGAACTAACATATATTTATAGAGCTTGCAATATTAATATTATTTAGCATTTCTGATTTCTTTCATTTCTTCCTGTGGATTTGAGTTACCGTCTGGTTTCTCAAATCCACTCATCATTTCCTTACTCCAGTCTTCGGTACAGCTTTGCTTCCACCCACATTCTTTTTGCTGTTGTTGTCAAATATATTTCATTTCTATATATTATAGGCCCAACAATGCAATAACATGTAAGTTGTTTTATGTAATTACTCTTTAAATCAGGTAAGAGGAGAAAAGGGAAAATAAGCAATTTTATTCTCTTTCAATATTAGCAATATAATTACATTTATTGTGCTTTTTATTTTTTTATGTGAGTTTGAGTTATAATTTGGAGTCACATTCAGTCTGAAGTATTAGGTCTTTATGCCCCACCCTAACATCAGCAATCTGCAGCATGGGCTGGGTTTGAGTACTTCCCTGCTGCCAACTCTGAGGCTTTGGGATATGCAATGGTAGCCACCTATGGAGACTGCAATTCACTGGGATTTACTGAAATTTACTGGCCTCTTCTTCCTGCTCTTCCCTGGATGCTGCACAGAGTTCTACTGGACCCTGGATTTCTGAATAATTGATTCAGACAGTCTTGCTTGTTTAATAGTTGTTCCGATGGACAGGTTGATCCTGGAGCTTCTTACTCCACCAGCTTCTCACAGTCCCCTGTCAATTGGTTCTTAAGGATGTGTTGTTTAATTTCCATGTATTTATTAATTTGGTAATTTTTCTTCTATTATTGATTTTTAATTTCATTCCAGTGTGTTCAGAGAAAATACTCTGTGATATTTTAATTTTTTAAGTTTATTGAAGCTTGCTTTTGTACCTAGCATATGTTCTATCCTGGAGAATATTCCATGTATACTTCATAAAAATGTGTGTTCTGTTGTTGTTAGGTGGAATATTCTATAGATGTCTGCCAGGTATGGTTGGTTTATAATATGTTTAAAGTCTTTTATACCCTTATTTATATTCTTGCTATTTGTTCTAAATGTTATTGAAAGTGAGGTAGTGAATTCACCAATTATTGTTGAATCTTCGTTTCTCTCTTCAATTCTTTCAGATTTTGCTTTGTGACATGAGAACTTTATTTTTAGAGGCAGATATGTTTATAATTGTTATATCTTCCTAAAGTATTACTCATTCATATTATAGAATGTTTCCCTTTATCTTTAGTAGCATTTTATGGTTTAAAGTCTATTTGTCTACTGTTAGTATAGCCATACCACCTCCCTTGTGTTTGCTGCTTTCATGGTATAAATTTTTCGTTCTTTTTATTTAAATCTATTTATAACTTTGACTCTAAAATATTATCTCCTATAGACAGCATATAGTTGAGGTTTCTTAAATTCAGCTTGATAATATCTGCCTTTTGATTGAGTTATTTAATCCATTAATATTTAATGCTTCTTATTATAATATTGGATTTACATCTGCCATTTTACTTTTCAGTTTCTATAGTCTCTTGTCATTTTCTTCCTCTATTATGCCTTTACTGCTTTCTTTGCATTAAATTAATATTTTCTAATATAACATTTTAATTCATTTCATGATTATTTTCACTGTATTTTTTGAGTTACTTTCTTAGTATTTTTCTAGGTTTACAAGATGCATTTGAACTTATCAGAATCTACTACTACAAGTTCAAACTAACTAAATTCTAGTGAGATATAGAAACATTATTCCTTAAAATCTTTCCTTCATCCTCCATGGTTAGGTAATAATATTGTTGTACATATTACACAAATATATATTACAAATATAACAATACCTTCTTATAATTATCATAATACATAATTTTTATCTTTTAAAGAAACAAAGACGATAAAGGAGTGCTATTACGTATTTATAGAGTTTATAATATTAACATTATTTGTCATTTCTGATTTTCTTCATTTCTTCCTGTGGATTTGAGTTACCATCTAGTATCATTTCCTTACTCCAGCCTCCAGTACAGCTTTGCTTCCACCCACATCCTTTGTGCTGTTATTACCAAATATATTTCATTTCTATATTTAATATGCCCAAAAATACAATAACATATCTACATTATTTTATGTAATTATTCTTTAAATCAGTTAAGAGAAAAAAGGAAAAGTAATAAGCAATTTTAGTATATTTCATAATTGGCAACATAATTACCTTTACTTTGCTCTTTATTTTTTCATGTGGGTTCAAATTCTAATCTGGTACTTTCAATCTGAAGAACTGTAGTTTTTCTTTTAAAGTAGGTTTTCTAGCAAACAATTCTTTTGTTTTTGTTTATGTAGGAATGTGTTCATGTAGTCTTCATATTTGAAAGAATTTTTCTGGAATGAGCTTCTTTGTTGATAGATTTTTCCTTTCAGCACTTCATATATGTCATCCTACTATTTCTGTACATGATGAATCCTTTTCCTCTTGCTGCTTTCAGGATTTTCTCTTTGTCTTTGTCTTTCAACATTTCGACTATGATGTGTCTGGGTGTGGATTTCTTTCAATTTATATAATGTGATATTCCTTGATCTTGCATGTGTATATTGATGTTTTTCATCAAATTTGGGAAGTTTATATTCATTATTTCTTTAAATATTATTTCTCCTTCTTTCTCCTTTTGGTACTCCCATTACATGTGTGTTGGTGTACTTTTGTATTGTTTCATATTTCTCTAAGACTGTTCATTTATCTTCATTTTTCTTTCTGTTTTTCAGATTGCATAATCTCTATCAATCTGTTTTTACATTCACTGATTCTTTTCCCAGTGCATATCTACCCTCAAGATATTCTAGCAAATTATTTTATTTTACTTATTGGACTTTTGTTCTCCAGAATTACTAATTGTTCTTTTTGTACTTTCTATTTCTTTATTGATATTCTCTGTTATATAAGACATCAATATCATAAATTCCTTTAATTCTTTAAGCATGGCTTCTTTTAGTTCTTGAAATATATTTTCAATAGATTGAAGTTTTTGTCTGCTAGGTCCAAAATCTGGGCCCTCTCAATAGCAGTTTCTGTTGCCTGTTTTTTTTTTGTTTGTTTTTTTGTTTTTCCTTCTGTATGAGTTACACGTTCTTGTTTACTTGCTTGTCTCATAATTTTTTGTTGAAAACTGGACATTTTATATAAAATATTGTCGTAATTCTTATATTAACCCTGCCTCTCTCTCCAAAGCTGTCATTGTTATTTGCTAATTTGCTTGTTTATTTTTTAAGTGACCTGGCTGGGCTAGTTCAGTGAAGATAAACATTTGCTAGTTTGCTTGGTTATTTTCTAAGTGACCTGGCTGGTCAATTTCCCTGAAGTGTATAACCTTTTATATTGCTTCTCAGACACTACTGCCTTGTACATACATTCAGACACCCTGACTTTCCCTAGTCTACCACTGACAGTGGTTTGAGCCAGTTTCTCCTTGACTGCCTTTCCCTGATTTCTCTGTTAAGCTGCTAGCTTCTCTTCTTGTATTGGTATCAGATAGCTTGTCTTCCTGCATCGATATCACATGCTGTAGTTAGACTCCACTATTTTCTAGCTTATTGTTATATACATTTTTAAGGAGGTATCAGGGACCAAACCCAGAAACCCAGGCCCTCGTACATGGGAAGCAGGTACTCTATCCACTGAGCTGCACTCACTCCACTATTGTATTTAATAACACCCTGGGTCACAAAATGCTCCACAATATTATCCAATTAAAGGCAGACCTCATTGTGTGGTAATGTTTAAGGCCAGATTTTGGGGCTTGCATCTTCCCAGGAGTGATCTTCATTTATGTTTCCTTCCTTGTTTATCCCTGTTAAACTTCTAGCTAGTCTGCTTCTTCCCTTATTGCTGTAATCATACTAAAGGTCTCTTTTTGATTGCTCCCAACAAAAATCTCCATTATTTTAGACAGTGCCCTTTGCTTGGAATTGCCCCACTTTCTGTTCCATATAAAGTCAGTCCTCTTATTAAGAACTATGGAGCTCACTTTTCTTACAGTGTGCCTCTAACTCCTGGGCAGAATACTGATGGCACTGCTCTAGAGTTTTGGGTGGGAAGAGTGGTCTGTTTTTCTTAGAAATATTCTCCTATTCTCTGAGCAGGGTGGTATCCTCTGGTATTCTTGTCTTGCTTCTCTCAGCAAGAAACATCTTCCTTATGCATGTGTTGAGGTGAGGGTGATTGGGGCCCAAGAGTTTTGGCCTATTGTTCCTGTTTTAGAACTTCTTTCTTATGAGTAGGGTCTAGGTGGAGGAACAGCGTTCCAACCTCTCTGCCACTCATGCCTAGAATAGAGTTTCTACAAATTGGAGTTCAGGGGGATGAGAAATACTAGAGACCTTCCACTCCTGAGGAAATATGATAACTCTAGAAAGACCACTTCAGTGAGAAGAATTTCTGTCTTCTTTGAATATCATGCCTGGAGTAGAGCTTATGTCTTCATGAGCTGGGGAAGGGTAAGGGAGCAGATCATGATTTAAATCCTACTGGCTCTTTCTGTTTGTACCAAGATTTAATAGATTTTCTTGAATAAATGTTTCTTCATGAGCTATATGCCCTTAGGATGATTTCCAGAGATATTATATGGTTGTGTCTTATATTTTTCACCAGTTATTGTTGTTTCACTGGGGAGAAAACTATGAAGAGCTCGTCACATTGTTATTCCAGAAGTGCTTCTGGCCTAGAATTTTTTTAAAAAATGTATAACATCTTTACATAATTTTTTTTTTAATCTCTGGATACTTTTCAAAGAAATTTATTATCATGGAGAATACATCACCATTTGAAACCTATTGTGGTCATCTCATGTTGAGAGGCCATATCTTCCAAGTGTTCATTATGGCAATTGAGACATAACATTTTTTACTTTCTTATTTTCATCCTTAATTGTGGTTGCAACCACAATTTTGGCAGGTGGTAGATGTAGGAATAGATAGAAAACAGAGACCTAATCCAGCCTTTTAATTTGTGGCCCTACTTTTCCAATACTTTACAAACTATTTGCTATATCAATAAATGTTTCAATATCCTGGCTTTATGATTGGAAAAAAACTCTCATATCATCAACTCTCTCTGTTTTTAAATAACAAATAAATATTATGTACACAGACTTTGGATCTTGAAATTCACAGTGATTTTCTCCTTAAAAAATCACAACTGTTCCAGATCATAAGTTTTGATATTACTTTCAATGAATTGTCTTTTCAGTAAGTTTTCAATAGCCAAAGAAAAAACATGGCTGTTTATTCCCAGCTTCCCTTAAGGGCAATGCATGAGGAAAACTATCACTATTGCCCAACTCTTGGATGTAGGGAACATAATGCACACAGGAATCTTGGACAAAGGAACCTCAGTGAACATCTCAAAATATTATCCTTCTACATTTTAGAATTTTTCATCCACAAGTTTTGAAGCTGCAAGTTCCCAAATAAGTTTTTAGGATCTAACATTTAGTTCCACAATGCCCAGGTTCATCCATTCATCCTAGATAGTCAGTGAGTCCCAAGAATAAAAATACCCTTTGTGTTGTCCAAGCCTTTTCCCTCTCCATAAAATTTCCTATACCACAGCATTATGTTGTAGAAGCAACCGAGTAATTTCTGTGTGCCCAAGGGTGTGAGTTAAGGGTTCGTAGACATGATGAGTGCCACTAAATGTGAATGGAACATGCATATGAAATAAAGGCATATTTCTATGTGAATCAATAACTGAAATTTGGTAACTGTAAATCAGTGACTCACAATTGATTGACTTGGTAACTGTGGAAACTTGGCAACTGTGAATCAATGTGAATCAATGACTGAAACCCATGCAGGCCAATAGGCATCTCAGCATATATCAGCATAGGCAGAAGACATGGAAATCTAGTTCCCTGTGGCTTTATACTACATAGGACTTTAAGAACTTAGAAGTAAACAAAATGAAAATAGGGGATGCTCCAAACTTAAATGTCACTATGTTTCTACTTTATTATCAATATTTAAGCTTGAAACAGCCTTCATGTTACTTTTTTGCACACTTGAATGTTGTACTGAGATTAATACAAGCTATACCACTTAATTTCTATCCCTCTAACCCAACTCATTTTGGCAAAGGAGGGCATTCACCAAACAAGAAGCTAAATTTATCTTCACTATGTCCCATGGTTGGAGATATATTTTTCTTGAAGGAGAGGAAGCAGTAGTCTATAATGAAAACAGCTTTAGATTGAATTCAGATATAAATATGAATTTTTATTTCAGCAAATTTTAGTTTTGAATAACTTTTTAAAACTCTCAGCCTTGTTTTGCTTATATGTAAAACAAAAATTATAATATACAATTTTCAAATATAACACCTGGTATAGCTCCTGGCACATAGTTGGAGCCAAATAAATAGGAGTTTTTATAATGATTATTATTTTCTTAATTAAAGTATTAATAATATTTTATAAAATAGTGATTCATCATATTGGGTTTGAGAATGTTCATCCTGAGAGAAATCAAGAGAATTGAAATTCAATTAAAATGTAGAAGCTCTAGAATAATGTAGGAGCTCTAGAAAGATATACTTCAAATTGTTGGTAAGGATAATTTAATAGATATAAATTACACAACCCATTTCTTGGGATGTAATTAATGCTCTGTAAATGATAGTTACCTGTTATCTCCTTTCTGGGTGAGGTAAAAGTGATTTTTTCTTAGTAAAGGAAATACAATGATGAGTCTGGGTTATTAGCATATTGGAAAGCATTAAGCCTAAGGGAAGGAGAAGCTGCAAGAAGAAACACCCAGGAACCAGGATGTCCTAATCAACACCATTAAGAAAGCTAAATAAGATACTGAACACACAAAATCAAGAAAAAGTTTCCCATGAAAGTGATCATAGAGCCTAGCTGGTGTGAAACGGCCATATGAAAAGGCTTCCAAAGGAAAGGCTCAGAATGCACATAGGAAAGACCTGTTTCTTGAACTACTTAAGAAAGAGTGATAAATCTATGCCTGATGTAGAAGTTAAACAATGATGTAGCTAATCTTAAGTGTCTAGAGAAATAAAAGTAGAGTCAATAAAATGTTTATAATGCTTTGGTACTATGCCAATCATACTTCCTACATTTATCCAACGTTAATTATGTTTAATAAAATTACACTTCTGTAATCCTGACAATATTTGAGATAAATGAAAGCAAGAGTATTTTCATCATTTTACTGATGAGGAAAATGAGGCTTACAGATAGGTCGGTCACAAGTTTGCTTTATGTAAATTCAGCAGCAAAACCCTACCCTTCGATGTCTAAGCCTAAACTGTGTCCAGGCACTATATGGCCTCTACGAACTCATTTCGATTCGAATTTGTTCTCTAAGAATCACTTATATCATAATAGAACACCATGTGTATTTGTACAGATTCTAATGGTGCTACCTATATTTGTAGCTAACTTTCACCAAGAGCTTTTGTGCTAGGTACTTTGCATTATCTTATTTCATCATCACAATCAACCAAAAAAGTATGATTGATTACTCTCCTTGCTTTATAGATGGGAGAACTGGCTCCGTTAGCTCAAGTAATTTGCCAAGGTCACAGCTGGTAAGTGGTAAGTACAAAATCACAGGATGTGGGAGGACACAGTTGACAAAGAGAAGCAGACAGGCATCAGGCAAGAAAGTTTTATTCCTCCTTACTAACCCCCACATCACTTTATGTCTTTATAAGTAGTAGAGTATACACATTCTCTAGGAAGTACTGGTGGGGATTTAGTTCCCTACCTACATCTCTTCTTGGTCCTCCCAAATGCGCTGTGACACAGGCTTCATCTATCCATGTATTACCATTAAAACAATTTACAGATGGAAAAAAAAAGCTGTATCATCCAATGGAAAATCGAGTCGGAAAGTCAAGCTCACATAGCTAGAATTCTAGTTTTTAAGGATCTCATTAAGGAATCATTCTAGAAGTCTCATGCATATATATTTTTATACCAAATTCATGACATGAATTTTACAAATTGTACCCAAATTTGTAAGTCTCACAATCCAGATCTCAAAATTAGTTATTATAGACAGTTGGTTTTCCCTCTCCTCATGATAACCATGTATATAATGTATCTATGTAAAATGGGTTTATTCTCTGGATTCTCTTCTTCCTTTCATTGTTCCACAGTGAGTAGTTCTATATTTATATAGGATTATGCTCATTATACACCATCTGCCTGTCATTCTCTGAGGTGATAAAATGGTTAAGATTAAGGTAAGCACATGTATCTACAACAGCAGAAATACAACCTGTGACTAAGACAAGATAGCATTAAAGAAACATGGAAGCAGGCAAAGCCATGCAATTTATTAGAATCAGGGGCCCAGATTCCTGCCTTGCTTCTCTGGCATCTTTAACATTTTGCTTCATTGTCCAATATGACTGCTCAGACCCACATTCTAGCCAGTAGCAAAAAGGTACACCTTTTCTGTTGTCTGTTAAGAATGCAGCATTTCCTTACATCTCATTGGCCAAAACAGCCACATGGCCACATCGAGCAGAAAAAGAGCTAGGGAATGAAGAGTTTAGTTGGATGGCAATGTGCCTGGAGGTTAAAAATTTGAGTTCTTTTTAAGGAAAGAGAAGAAGATTAACAGGAGGTAACTAGCAGTTTCTGTCAGAGGAGAAAAAGCTTCCATGGAGATATTAATAATTATGAATAATATTATTAATGATATTAGTAATAATGTATATTTGGCAACAAAATGGAGCTTGCAATTGGAGCCATATAAATCATTATTTGGATGGAGGATCTTACTCCACACAGATGGAAGAGGCATCCATTTCATAATTCTGTGTTGAGTATACAAAATGGGCATTTTCACTTTTTAAACATGAGGTATAATTAAATTGCTGAAAATAGCTCATATTTAGAAAGGGAAAATTTGAAAAGTTTTGACATATTTATACTCTTATGTAATCAGCACCACAATAAAGATGCTGAACATCTCTTTCTCCGCTAAAAGTTTCTCTGTGTCCCTTTATGAGTTCTCCCTCCACCTCCTTCCCATCTCCCTTCCCAGGCAACCACTGATCGGCTTCTGTCTCTAGAGATTAGTTTGTATTTTCTAGAATGTTTTATAAATGTAATCATATTATTATGTATTCTTTTTTCAGAGTAATTTCACTCCATATAATTATTATTATTTTTTTATTGTGGGTAAAAATCAAAAATTTTCACAATACATATCAATATTTGTAAGATGATATATAAATACATATGCATATATGTGCATTTGCTTACATAAATGTTATTTTATATATATTTATATATATTTTTTAAAGGTGTTTCGATTACCTAATTATTACTCAGAAATTACAGGGATTCCCATGTTCCCCACCTCCCACAGCTCCCACAACATCCCACACCACCATCCTTCATCAGTGTGGCACAACACCCGCAATGGATATACACATCCTGGGGCCTTGCCACCAAGCAGAGACCACATTTCACATCATAGACCACCCTCTCTTCCACACAGTTCTCCGTGGTATATGCTGATGCAAAATGGCCTACATCAGTCGCTGCAAAGCCACTCACGACAACCTCCAAGTCCCGAAAAAGCCCCTGTATTTCAAATGTCCCTCCCCTCCCTGTCCTGAAAATGTCCAGTGGCCACCGGCTCTACCTCACTGTTACAATTTCTTCTATTGCTTGAATCACAATATGTCTACGACAGAACACCACCAAGTCCACTCTAGTCCATAGTTCCTCCCCTAATCCTGAGGAGTTTGGGATGGTGATGTCCACTCCACCTCCAAGTGAGAGAGGGCTTATATCCCATGGATACGGTGGATGGGATTATCCTGCCTGCAGCTGCAGGCCCTCTGCATTCCCTGGGGTGGCCATTGCCTATAGTCGTCTCCTCACCAGGTGACTTGAATGAGTCCATTGAGCTGGAAGGTAGGAGTTGCAGCTGCATGGAGTTTCCAAGCACAGCAGGCACATAGGTAGGTCAGAGGCTCCAGTCTCTGGAAGTACACCTAAAAACTCCAGCATCACATATAGGTTTGAATAGAAGGGACTGATGGACCATGTGCAGGGAGGACTTATTTGAGTCCAACTCTGTCACTCTCAGGAGCACAGATTCCAAAGAAGAGCCCTCTAATAAGGCATCAATCTCTGGGGCTATCCCCAATTATATAGGACCTGGGTGTCTCCAGAGCCCTCAGGAGCCCCTCTGTGTGGGATGATATCCACTTTGGTGTTCTATGAGATCCTACTGAAGTGGGCATAAGCATTACCTCTAGGACGACCTCCTGATGCTCTTTGAAGTCTCTTAGCCACATGAACTCATTTCTCTTTACATTTTCCCCCTTTTATTCAAGGTCATTTTTCAATCGTGTTGCCAGTTGGCACTTGGTATTAATCCCTCGTTGCTAGGGTGGCTCATCCCCAGAAGTCATGTCCCATGTTGGGGGGAAGATAATGCATTCATATGCTGAGTTTGGCTTAGAGTGAGGCCACATTTGAGCAACAAGGAGGCTCTCAGGTGGCAACCCTTAGGCACCCCATAACAGTATAACAGCTATGTTTCAATTACAAGAGCAACGACTCATAAGGCTAATCCTCAATATCAAGAAAACATCAGTGGGCCATCCTCTTTTGCCAGACATGGCCTCTGCACTCAGGGGACTGCTGCTGCTCCCTTGAAGAATGTGGCAGATCTTTCCAGGCTGGGAATTCAAATTCCCTCATTTATTGAGTGATTGTCTACCCTTTGTGACCCTGCCCCATCCCTTGATCATTTGAACAATTTTATATATCTTTCATGTATATTCAGAGGAACTTACTCCCATGAATCCCCAATCCCAGACACCCCCCACCAATGAACCTCTGCACCCCAATTGTAACCCTTCTGTGATCCAACCTTCTTTGAACATGAAGCCCATATAATAATGAAATGCAATTAATAGGAAAAAGAAATAATAATGATAAGCTTAAATGCAAGAGATAAGTACAAGGAAACTCAGAAGAAAAAAAAAAGCAACTAAATTAAAAATTAAATATAATTAGCAGATTGGGACATTCAAAAAAATGGGAAAGAAAAACAAAAAAAAATCCTTTAAAAAAATATTCTTTTTTCCTTTTATCGCTGCATTATCGGATGTCCAGTGTACCATGACACCTTCCCCCTCTCGTTCCGCAGTCTCTCCCAAGTTTTCATTTAATTTTCAAAGAAGTTTTAGGTCACAGCAGAATCACACACAGAATACTAGAGACTCCCACATACCCAAACTCCCTCCCCCTTCCCCACACCATATTAAAACCTTTTTTTTAATGGATGTTAGCATTGTTATAACTGTTATACAGATAGCAAAGTATAGCAACTAAACATTGTCAATGGTTTACAGTATAGTTTACAATTTAGACTGTGTAGTTTAATAATTTTTGATGATATTTTCCATGTCCTGTGTCCATTATTGTAAGGTAATGAAAAACGACCACTAAATACCCCATTTGATCTTAACTGTTCCTTCCATTCCATCCCCCTGTGGCATATGACTCTCTGCTGTCTTGACTAATGGAATGACAAGATTCATAGTTACATGTCCTGGGTATTCCAACCTACCCTTCCTAATCTACCCACCTGTCAACCCTGCACCACCAAACCCAGTAATATCACTACCCATCTGTCCTATCCTTCAATATGTAACTATAGTCTATCCCTTTACCATAGATTATGTCCATATGGGTGATGGCTCACAGCCTACTCTTCTCTTTCTCTTAGCTTTGGGTTTTTCATATATATCCTTTATCATATTCAGAAAGTTTCCTTCTATACCTATCTTTTGCAGTGTTTTTATCAGGAAACAGTGCTGTATTTTGTCGAATGCTTTTTCTGCATCTATAGAGAGGATCATGTGATTTTTTTCTTTCAGTTTGTTTATGTGGTGTATTACATTGATTGATTTTCTTATATTGAACCATCCTTGCATACCCGGGATGAAACCCACTTGGTCATGGTGTATAATCCTTTTGATATGCTGTTGAATATGATTAGCAAGTATTTTGTTGAGGATTTTAGCATCTAAGTTCATTAGAGAAATTGGTGTGTAATTTTCCTTTCTAGTGGTATCTTTGTTTGGTTTTAGTGTGAGGATAATGTTGGCATCATAGAATGAGTTAGGCAATATTCCTTCTACTTCTATTTTTTGAAAGTGTTTAAGTAGAATTGGTGTTAGCTCTTTCCGGAATGTTTGGTAGAATTCAGCTGCGAAGCCATCTGGTCTTGGGCTCTTCTTAGTTGGGAGGTTTTTGATGACTGAGTCTATCTCTTTACCTGTAATAGGACTGTTGAGTTCATCAATTTCTTCTTTCATCAATGTAGGCTGTTTGTGTGTTTCTAGAAACTTGTCCATTTCCTCTAAGTCATCATTCTTGTTGGCATATAATTTTTCAAAGTATCCTCTTATGATACTCTTTATTTCTGTGGGGTCAGTAGTGATATCCCCTTGCTCATTCCTTATTTTATGTATTGCATCTGTTCTCTCTTTTACTTTGTTACTCTGGCTAAGGGTTTGTCAACTTTATTGATATTCTTGAAGAACCAGCTTTTGGTTTTGTTTATTTTTTCTAGTGCTTTCTTATTCTCTATTTCATTTAGTTCTGCTCTGACCTTGTTATTTCCTTCTTTCTACTTCCTTTAGGTTTAGTTTGTTGTTGTTTTTCCAATTCCTCCAAGTGTGCACTTAGGTATTCAATTTTAGCTCTTTCTTCTTTTTTAATATATGTATTTATGGCTATGAACTTCTTTTCAGGACTGCTTTCCCTGCACCCCATAGGTTTTGATATGTTGTGTTGTCGTTTTCATTAGTTTCCAGGAAGTTACTGATTTCTTTTGAGATTTCCTCCTTGACCCACTGTTTGTCTAAGAGTGTGTTGTTTAAATTCAATATCCTTGTGCCTAATCCATTTCTCCTGCCCTCAGTGATTTCCAGTTTCATTCCATTGTGATCAGCAAAATTACTTTGTATAATCTCAATCTTTCTGAATTCATTGAGAGTTGTTCTGTGGCCTAGCATGTGTACTATCTTGGAGCATGATCCACGTGCTCTTGAGAAGAATGTAAATCCTGCTATATTTAGGTGTAGTGTTCTGTATATGTCTATTAAGTCCAGGTCCTCCAATGTATTGTTGAGATTCTTTGTTTCTTTATTGATTCTCTATCCAGATGTTCTGTCTAATGATGATAATGGTGTATTAAAGTCCCCTGTTATAATTGTAGAGGCATTTATTTCTCCACTTAGCTTTTCCAGAGTTTGCCTCATGTATTTTGAGGCACCCTGATTAGGTGAGTAAATGTTTATGATTATTCCCTCTTCATGAGAGATTACTCCGTTTACTAATATATAGTATCCATCTTTGTCTCTTACAATAGTTTTGCATTTAAAGTCTATTTTGTCTGATATTAGAATAGCTACTCCTGCCCTTTTTTGGCTATTGTTAGCTTGTAAAAATTGTTTTCCAGCCATTTACTTTCAGCCTCCTTGAATCCCTGGGTCAAAGGTGGGTTTCTTGTAGATAGCATATAGATGGATCCTCTTTCTTTATCCATTCTACCAATCTGTGTCTCTTGAGCGGTGAATTTAATCTATTAACATTCAGTGTTATTACTCGCAACTAATTTCTTACTTCAGCCATGTTTTCTCTGGATTAATGTATGTCATATGTTGTTTTGTTTCTGTTTTTGTGCTTTTAGATGTTTTCAAACTCTTCTCCAACTCTCTCTCCCTTGATTTTGTACTTCTCAAAAGAATACTGATATTGAGTATCTTTTCATGTACTTATTTGCCATCTATATGTTTTCTTGGGGGAACTTTGCACACATATTTTGCCTATTTTTTCATTGGTTTGTTTGCTTGTTGTGTTTTAAGAATTCCTTTTATATTGTAGATGAAAGTCCATCATTACATATGTACTGGGCAAATACCAGTGTATAGTTGATCTTATCCTTCTCTTAATACTAGTTTTTGTAGAGCAACAGTTTTACATGGTGATGAGGGGCATTAATCAATTCTCTTTTTGAATCGTGCTGTTGGCAGTATATCTAGAGAAATATTTGCCTAATCCATGATCACAAAGATTTTTGCCTATGTTTTCTTTTAGAAGTTTTGTAGTTTTGTAGTTACAATTAGGTCTATGATCCATTTTGAATTAATTTTTTCATGTGGTGTGAGGTATGAATTGAAGCTTATTTTTTAAATATGAATATCCAGTTGTTCCAGAAAAATCTGTAGGAAAAACTATCTTTTCTCCACTGAATTGCTTTTGCATATTTGTTAAAAATAAATTTCCATATATGTGTAGGTCTCTTTCTGTACTCTCTTTTCTGTTTCATTTATATACTTGTCTATCTTTATGTTAATGCCATACTGTCTTGATTACTGTAGCTTAAAAATACATCTTGAATGCAGGTAGTGTTCATTCTCAAATTTTGCTTTTCCTTTTCAAAGTTGTTTTGCATTTTCTAAACACTTTGCATTTTCATATCATTTTGAGAATCAGCATAATTTCTACAAAAATGCTTCATTCAATTTTGATTGAGACTGTGTTGAATCTAAAACAATTTTAGGAAAATTCATATCCTAACAACATTTATACCTGCCGACCAAGATATAGTTCTCCACTTACCTAAGTATTTCTCTGAGTTTATAGGTTTTGCAATCTTTAGTATGGCTTAATCCTATTTCATATTTTTATGGTATTTTAAATTGTATTTTTTTCAATTCCAATTTCCATTGCTTTTTGCTATGATACAGAAATATAATTTTTTTTGTTGATTTTTATGTTGATATTGAATCCTGCAATCTTGCTAAACTCGTTTATTGGTTCCAGGTTTTTTTTTAAAAATAAATAGATTCCATCTGATGGATGATCATGTCATCTGCAAATAAAGAGGGTTTATTTTTCTCATTCTAAATTTGGTGTATTTTATTTCTTTTTCTTGCGCAGGGTAGAACCTCCAGTACAATATTGAATAGAAGGGATGAGATTAGACTTCTTTGTCTTATCCCTGATTCCATTTATTCCTGAAATGTTTTCAGTTATTCCCTCCCCTCTTTTGGGGACTTCAATTACATGTTTATTATGTCACTTGAAATTGTTTCACATTTCACTGATATTTTCATTTTTTAAACATTTATTTCTAAGTTTTTATTGTATTTTGGATAATTTCTATGTTTTCAAGTTGATTAATCTTCACTTCTTCATCGTCTAATCAGCTGTCATTCCTATCCTATATATTTAGCATCACCGACATTGTTTCCATTTCCTGAAGTTTGATTTGGATCTTTTGAAAATATTTTCCAAGTCTCTAATTTTTTGAACATATGGAATACAGTTATGCTAACTGTTTAATATCCTTGTTTGTTACTTCTAGCATCTTTGTCAATACTGGTTCCATTTAAATTTATTGATTCTTTTCATCCTTAAGGGTTGTATTTTTCTGCTTCTTTGCATGCCTAGTGATCTTTGATTGGATGCCAGAAACTGTGAATTTTTCCTTTTCAGGAACTAGATATTTCTCTATTTTCATAAATTTTCTTGAGCTTTTTTCTTGAACATTGTAGACTTTCTTGGAGAGAGTTTGATCCTTTTCAGTTTTCCATTTTATATTTTTTAGGTAGGACCAAAGCAGACTTTAATCTAAAGAGGCAAGACTTTCTGAGTACTCTACCCACTGTCATGCAAATTCTAAGATTTTCCTGTCTTCTCATTATAACAGGAACTATTCCCATCCCTGTATGAGTGTCTGGTACTATTCCTTCTCATTCATTTGTGTGGTTCTTCACTGGCCTTGAGTAGTTTTCTAAAAGGCATGTGGGGATAAATATTCGCTGAATACTTAAGGGGTCTCTCTGCAGATCTCTGGAGTTCTCTTTCATGCATCTCTCCCCCATCCTATACTTTCTCCTGTGATCTAGCTACCTTCTTATTCTCATACTCTCAGCTCCATCTCCTCACTCAAGGAGCTTCCTACGCTTTGCCTAAAGTCCACCTCCATGATCTTCAGCCTAGACTCTTTCTCAAAGGAGTAAGCTGGGGCAATTTTAGGGCTTACATCACTTGTTTCTTACCTTGAAGAATAACTTTACTTCATTGCCTGGTATCCACTGTCTCAAAAACCTTTGTTTAGTTTTTTTTTTAATCTCTTACTTTTCATTTATTTCAGGCAAGAAGGGTTAATCAGATAGCTGTTATTTCATCTTGTCTGGAAGTGGGAGCCTCTTATTCACTTTCTTTTTCCTATTCATTATTAAACTCATATAGCTCACCTGCATGGTGCTTTGTAAAGTGTTTTGGTATTCTTTTTAATTTGCCAAAAGTCAGGTAAAGTTAGCATATATAAAATATTTCCTGCCAGAGATAATTTTTTAATATTTCCATCTTTGATTCCACCTACTTGCCAATGAAATTTAAGCCTGGAGGAGGTGAGAATTGATTTAGGAAGAGAATGTGTTTTGTGTGAAGTGTCTGGGACCCAGACTCCTGGTAAGCACTATCCAGAACAAGATTATATTGTGGAAATGCCCAAAGGCCAAAGGTGCCTAACTACCTGATTATATTGTTGTACCCACTGTATGACATATCTGTGGACTTTTACCTCATCCAAGTTAGCAGATTTCTTGTATGATGTTTAGCAATTAATGCATTATAAATGAAAAGGTCCTGAATTTATGGCATTAGCAGTCAGATTAGCTAGGTTTTAGTCTTAGATCTGGCATAACATAATATATTTGCAGGGTAAGTAATCTCTCTTTCCTAAACCTCAGTTTTCTCTTCTTTTTATGAGAAGGAAAAAATTACTTGATCTTTCCAGGATATATTTCTATGTTATTGTAAAAGGCTTTCTGGAGGTAAGTGAACCAAATTCTTTTATACAGATATCGGAGGTCTGCTTCCTTGAGCTTTCTCCCTCCCCCAAACCTTGCAAGTCTTACTTACACTGAATTTTCCATATAAAACTTTCATCATAATATCCAGGTTTGGGGCACTCTGGAGAATTAAAAGAATTAGATTTTGATGAGTATTTGGTTTGCTGTACCTTATTCCCTCCTACAACTCAGATTATTTTGTTTTTGCAAATAAAAGTGTCACATATTAGAATTAGTGCCCACAATTGACATGCAAAATATTTCAGGATATAAATTGAATTAAATATAATGTCTGGATATTTTCCATCAACAAATTATTTTTGTCAGTTTTGGGGGGAGTTGTGCTTGAATTTTGAAACTGAAGGGTGCACAACAGCTTTGTATCTGTGAATTGCAGTACTGATATATTGTTTCTAATCCATTTTACAGAAGCAAAATATCTTCAGACCACTAAACAACATCTACTTGCAAGTGAAGAGGGAACAAAATCTCATAAAATTACAATAAACTATTTATATGTCTTCAGCAATAGGATAAATTTTATCACTGTAGATTTATGACCCCAGAAATTCATTGCAGGATATTTAATATATCAAAATAGCAGAAGAAGGAGCATGTATTAAGAAATGTGTTGTGAAACTTGTGATGTACCAGAGCAAATTGTTTTCTTCTTTTTTTTCCCCTTAGGGTTAATAAAACAGTAGGAAATTTGAATTAACTTGTCATAAAGTTTAATTGCCTGACAAAAATTTTGATACTACTTTTTTGTTATTGTTTATATACAACATATATTGGATTCGTGCATCATCACCCACCCCAGACCCTCAGATTGTCTCAGGGTCTAATGATGGTAATAGGGTTGTAGTATGATTGTGTCTGGGTCTCTTCCTTTGATTTCCTCTTTCTGTCATAAAGAAGGAAAAGCTCACTCTGCAGTGACCTTTCCAAAACGGAAAACAGGATTTTATACCCAACTGCCTCCCCTACTGCAGTTCCTTTGCTGAAAGCCTATCGTTTCAAAAATTGCGCAACTCTTCAGTGCTATAGCACCTTAAGATAGTGTGCCTCAGTGACGTTCAGTGTATGCATCTGGGAGCTCTTTTTATGATTAAAGTAGCCCGGAGAACAGACAGTCATAAAAGAACACAGTAAATCTATAATCTTTACATTTTCTCTGTTTTGAATTGTGGCTACAGCTATGAATTTCTTTCTGCTCACATTTTCTTCTTATTTTTTTGTGCACCTTTATAAGTAGTAGGTACACACATAGGAAAACACAGTCTCTTGAGATTGGAAGGTGGGAGCTAGACATCTTCATGTTCAGAAAGGTTAGAGGACTATGGGCTGGCAGAGGCAGAACAACTTCAGTCCCCATAATTCAACCAGCACAGAATTTGAGAATAGAGCCACTAAATCAATGATGTGGCCAGAGAGTTTACAACCAGAGTGCATCTCAGTTCTTAACCATAAGAACTGTTAGCTTCTTGAGGATTGCTTTTTAAAATTCCAATTAGAAGGACAGTCCCCAGAGACTGGCTGAGCCTGGATCATTGCTACAAAAAGTAATTGAGTAAGTGAAAATGCACACCGTGGATGGGAAAAAAACAAAAGTTCCCTTTTGGTATGATTTCAATGGAAAAAAAAGACTAGATTTATTTTCTCTCCTCCTAGTGCTTCATGGGATTTAAGTCATGTTTTTAAATATGCTATCAAGCAAACCCTTTGCTGTCCTTCACCCATCTGATTTGCCCTCATGTCCAATGTATGCTCTTGGTAGTAAGAACATATATAAATTGATAACAGGTATAACAGACCAGCATTTTCAAGCTTTTGAGCTAAGACAAGTCCAGTGTTCTTATCAGTACCCTCCTTCCCTGTTTATTGATTTTCTAGCCAAAGAAGATGTTAAAGATAATACAAAGGATAGGCCTGACTTATTGACAACCACTCATTAGGCTTCTGTCTGAATTCTACTGGGAGTGATTTATCGATAATTGATGGTGAGAAATTTGTCTGGAAAATTCCACCCAGGAGTTAAAAAAATGAAATTAACTCCATATCACCTATTTTAGCTTATGGCAGAAAATGAAATTATCTGTTTCTATCAAAGTAACATGATTATTTGAGTGCTTCCTTCTTAGGTCCTGACTAAAAGGGCCAAATAAATTTAATAAAAGGAAAAAACAAATCAACATCCTTTACTAAAAGAAACAATATATAAAACTGCACCATAAAAAGCATCAAATTATATACTGTAGGTAAATATTCTCAAATGTTTAAAGCAAAGTATTGGCAAAGATGTACATTGCTCATTTAAATAAAATGAGAGCAGGAGTGGCAACATTAATTCCAAACAAAATAGAATTCAATGCCAAACATATCAAGTGCACCAATAACACCATAGTTATTATTGATGAAGTGCACAATATTTTAATAAAATATTAAAAAACCTGCATCCCTTGCATCAAGTAACTTAACATCACATTACTATAATAATCAAAATTTGATGTTGGTAGAAATCACAATTCTAAAGGAAGACTAATATTTTTTTATAGTCCTGGAGACATCAGGAACACACAAATAAATTAATAAATAAGCCAGTATCTTACACAGATTTAACATTTCTCCCCAGCACTCATAAAACATTGGTTATATATTAATATACAATAAAAATTCCAATACCTTGCAAAATGCATGTATTTCATTTTGAGGATAAATTTTTTAGACCCTAATGCAATATAATAATAATAATAAAAATAACAAAGTAAAGCAAATAACAAAATAAATATTCAGTAACTTATATGGTCATCCCCTAAATTTTTCAGTATTGTATTATGACTCTTCTTTCTATGTCTGTTCAAATATTTTTTTAATATTCTTACACAGGGTTTCTTCATTTACAGCCATTTTCTGTGGTCATCATAGCATCATCATTCAGTACTTATAATTAACAACATCTCTATTGGGATTCTTTCTGGGAATTATGTATCCAAATGACTCTAGTTATGGCAGCACAAGAAAATGGGTTAAACTAGTGTGCTTAGCAGACTTTCAACAAATGGCATGTGCCATTGACACAGCTAAAATGCTACACATGTTCCCTTATTTATCCTTATCAATTGTCCTTATTTTCAAAGACTTTTTTCACTTTGTAACATTTAAAAATAAAATGAAATTGCTTCTAAATAACTTTTAGACTAAGAGGAAATAAAAGTATAAATTATGTAATGTGTAAAAATGTCAGTATTATGAATATTATATATCACCACTTGAGAGTTTCCAAAGTTGCACCCAGAGGGATAAATGTCTCTATATAATTTAAATATTAAAAAAGAAACACCAAAATTAAAAACTGAAAATTCCGTTCAAGAGGTTGCAAAAGGAATATAGGAAATAAAGCAGTGATTGAGAAACTGCAACCCATGAGTCCGTTTTGTCATCTGTTTTTGTAAGTAAAGTTTTGTTGGAATACAGCTATGCTCATTCATTTATAAATTCTCTATGGCTGTTTCTATGCTACAAGGGCAGGTTTAAGTAGCTCCAACAGAGACCTTATGACTTGCAATGACATATGGCCCTTTACAGAGAAAGTTTGCTGATCCTTAATCTAAGGTATGCAAAGAAAATAATTTTTGATACTAAAATGATAAACTAATTATTTGGAAAATAAAGAAATACTATTGAGAGACATATCAATTATCACAATTTTTTTAGCACCTAAAATACTGTGGAATGTTGTGAATCTTATTACTTTGTTAGCATTGTCTCAGACTAAAGCATTGAGTAAAGAGCATTATGAAAAAAGTGTAGAAAAATTGCTCATACACAGGTGAAAAAATTATAAATAAATATTAGAAAATCTAAATTTGCAATGTATTTAATAATTGATAACATGCAACTAAGATTTTTTCCAAAAATGTATAAATTATTTGCCATAAGTAAATAAATTAATATGCCTAATCACATCAAATAGATCAAACCGGAGAAAGCATCGTTCGTCTCAATAGATACAGAAAATATCAGGCTTTTTATGATAGAACAATAACCTAAAAATAAGAAATTACAATCTTAGTATAATATCAAGAGCCAACATTGTTCTCAAAGCAGAGAACATAAGAAACATTCCCATTAACCCTATGGCTATTCATAAGTGTTAAAGATTATAAAAACTTTTAAAAGTTCTGGCCAGTGTATAGGACATGAAAAATAGAAAAGAGAATTATATACATATATAATCTTAAATATATAAATATATATTATTTTATTTATATATATTAATTGTATTTCTGAAAATATATCAGAAATGAACATTGATATATAACTATCATCTAGTTTGCCCAATTGACAAAAGGATCTGATTCAGAATTATATGTTTTACTTGTCATGTCTCTATTTTCTTTCTAACTGGAACAGCTCTTTATTGTTTCCTTTTATTTCATACCTTGGCAGTTTTGAAAATTATAGGCCAGTTATTTTGTAAAATATTTGTTAATTTGGTATGTCTGATGTTTCTTCATATTAAATTAAAGTTTTGCTATTTTGGCAGGAACATTACAGAACTAGTCTATGTTCTCATTTCTTTCATCAGATGCCACATGCATTTTTCTTGTCTCATTACTGATCATACTTGCCCTTAATCAGTTGATTAAAATGGAATCTGCCAGGCTGTTCCATGGTAAAGTTACTACTTTTCTTTTTATAATTAATAAGTATTATATGGGGAGGATAATTTCAGACTGGTAAATGTCCTGTTCTTCATCTCTCTCTTCCCTCCCTACCTCCCTCCCTCCCTTCCTTCCTTCCTTCCATCTTTATCTATCATCTGTTTATCAGTATGATTCATGATTCTGTATTTATATTTTATTTAATGATTATAATTTGTTTCCCTATTTATTTTGATACTCAAATTGACACATATTTGGCCCTTGGGAGCCCCTTTAATTTGGTTTCAGTGACCTTTTGAAATGTCCCCATCATTTTTTGTGTTCTTCTATACTTTCTGGTATGACAATATGTTCTGGGCTCATCTTAATTCACTGCTTGACAATGCATAAATTGAAAAACCATTTCTGAAGGAAAATTTGTATCAAGTGTATTAAAAATATACATAGTCTTTGCCCTGGTAACTATACCTCTAGGAATTAGCCTTGGCAAATAATCAGCAGTTAACAAATATTTATGATGGTGTTTATGTCATTATTATATAACATGGACATATAAGTTAGGATGAGTTCTGTAAAAAATATATTTGATATAGAGAAATTTAAAAACAACCTATTTCCTACAATAAGGAATTAGATAATTGAATTATGTTATATACATACTTGGAATATCATATAGTAAATTAGTACTTCTGGAATATCCTAAAATTATTTCATTAGGTGAAGGAAACCCAATAAAAATGATCAATGGAGTATGATTTTGTGTGTGAATGTCTGTCCATTTATCTTGGTGTGTGTGCACATAAATCTGCATGTTGATATAGGTATATCTAGGAGAAAGTACACCAATAGGTCAACTGTGATTTGATTATGACTTCAATCAGTTTCACTGGGTTAAAGTCAAGGTGTTAGTGGGGCCACTTCCTACTGCAGGCTCTGATGAGAAAGTCTGTTTCCTTGCTCTTTTCAGCTTTTAGTGAACACCTGTATTCCTTGGCTTGTGGTGCCTTCTTCCATCTTCAAATCCCATCACTCCAATCTTTGCTTCTATCATCATATTGCCTTCTCCTCTGACTCTGACTTCTCCTGTTCCCTCTTATAAAGACCTTTGTGATTACATCGAGTCCATCTGGATAATCCAGGTCACATATCCCCACCTCAAGATTGTTAACTTAAAAGTCCCTTTTGCCATATAAGGTAACATTCACAGGTTCTAGGGATTGGGGCATGGATATATTTGGGGATCATTATCAGCCTGCCACAACAGCAACAATTAATTACTATCATTTAATTATTATTATTACAGAAATATAAGTTTTAGCATGGCAGTACTCAAGGTGGATTTGATTTTCTTAAATCATTGTGGAAAATAATATACATTAATAAAAGATACAGGCCAGGAAGAGGGAAGGTTATAATCTCAGGATGCTGGATTTCAAGAGGGGGGATTTTTTTTGGAATAAGGACATATATAGGAATTCATAAAATATATATTGAGGAGAGAGATATTTAGTAATGTCAACTAGTTATGTATGAAATATTTGCTAGTCCTGGAAATAAAAAATAAAAACATGTGGATAGTGGCTAGCACTCACTTAAGCATTGATGCCTAGTACATTGATTCCTACTAAGGACCTGAAGGTATTTTTAATTGGGAACATATTGCTTTTGGGACAATGATCACTGGGATAGCTACTGATAACTTACCTTAGCCAGAGAGCCATTATCTGCACTAAATTTATAAAGACATTCCTTATTCAAAAAAATCAGAATACATTGCTTACTAGCAAATATATCAAATTTACTGTTATGCAGAGTAGTTTTATATGCAGTTACAAAAATCAGAAAAAATGTAGTTGCATAACTTTAGAGGGTTTAATAAAAATTATTATGTCATCATATGAAGTGGAGATATAGAAAGCCCTAAAATTATATAGTATGTTATTCATTACATCAGACAGCACTTGTGATAATACTAAAAGAAGCAAACTAATTAGGTGCAAAAATGGATATATTATGATTTGAAATGTGTTAAAAAATAAAAAGAAGCAAGAGGAAGTGGAAGTTATATTAAAATATGTATAATTGTTTCATTGGTAGTAGAATTATGACTTCCTTTTGGAATTCCTAGTTTTCCTAAGGAAATATTATATTTTCACAGTCAGAAGGAAAAAAAAAAAAACCAGTTAAAAGTGTTCAATCAACTCCGCATAAAACATTATCTCAGTTTTGGGGTTTCCCAGAAATTTAACTACCTGGGAAGCTTTAGTTTTCCTACTGTGTATCAATCCACAGCAGAAAAAGGTGTGACAGCCATTATGTTAATGGACACTGGGCAGAAGAGTGCATCTCTAACTGGAGAGAACAATCATTACCTGCTAGGTGACCTAGAAAAAGTGGACATCCAGAAAATAGATATATTGGTATGTACTGTGAAAAATCTTGATTTTTACCAACAATAAAAAACAAACAAACAAACAAATAAATAAATAAA
>JAQZBX010036209.1:0-24224 GCA_029593785.1 Cabassous unicinctus
GTAGGATTTCCTTATGTATGCAGGATATTAGGCTTCTATCAGATAAATGGTTGTCAAATATTTTCTCCCATTGGGTAGGCTGCCTTTAAAATTTCTTGATAAACTCCGTTGAGATACAAATTTTTTTTTTGAGGAGATACCATTTATCTATTTTTTCTTTTACTGCTCATGCTTTGGGTGTGAAGTTCATGAAAACATTTCCTATCACAATGTCCTGTAGATGCATCCCTACATTATCTTCCAAGGTCTTTATGGTTTTGGATGTTATATTTAAATCTTTTTCCATCTTGAGTGGATTTTTGTATAAGATGTGAGATAGTGTTCCTCTTTCATTTTATTGGATATGGATATACAATTCTATAAGCATCATTTGTTGAAGAGGCCATTCTCTCCCAGTTGAGTGGGCTTGGTAGCCTTGTCAAATATCGATGACTGTATATGTGAGGATCTGTATCAGAACTCTTAATTTGGTTCCATTGGTCAGTATGTCTATCCTTGTGCCATACAATACCATGCAGTTTTAACCACTATAGTTTTGTAGTATGTTTTAAAGTCAGGTAGTAGGATTCATCGAATTTCATTTTTCTTTTCCAATGTATCTTTGGCTATTTGGGGTCTCTTACCCTCCCAAATAAATTTTTTAGTTAGTTTCTCCAACTCAGTAAAAAATGCTGTGTTGATTTTTATTGGGATTGCATTAAATTTGTAGATTGGTTTGGGTAGGATAGACATATTAATGATGTTTACTCTTTCTATCCATGAACAGAGAATATTCTTCCATTTATTTAAGTCTTCTTTGATTTCCTTTACCAGTGTTATGTAGTTTTCAGTGTATAAGTCATTTACATCTTTAGTTAAATTTATTCTTAGGTATTTGATTCTTTTACTGCTTTAAATGGTATTTTTTTCTTGATTTTCTCCTCAGATTGCTTGCTATTGGAGTACAGAAATGCCACTGATTTTTAAACATTGATGTTATAGCTTCCGATTTTACTGAACTCATTTATAAATCCTAGAAGCCTTGTTGTAGATTCTCAGGAATTTCTATGTATAGGATCATGTTATCTGCAAATAGTGAAATTTTTAGTTCTTTGTTTCCAATTTGAATGCCTTTTATATCTTTTTCTTGTCTCAGTGCTCAAGCAAGTACTTCTGAGACAATGTTAAATAGTAGTAGTGATAGTGGGTATCCTTGCCTTGTTCCCAATCTTAGATGGAAAGCTTTTAGGATTTCACCATTGTATATGCTGTAGCCATGGGTTTTGCATATATATCCTTTATCATGTTCAGAAAGTTTCCTTCTATTCCAATCTTGCAGGGTTTTTATCAGGAAAATGTGCTGTATTTTGTCGAATGCTTTTTCTGCATCTATAGAGATGATCATGTGGTTTGTTTTCTTTTGATCTCTTTATGTGATGTATTGCATTGATTGATTTTCTTATGTTGAACTATCCTTGCATACCTTGGATGAAACCCACATGATTATGGTGTATAATTCATTTCATGTGTTGTTGAATAAGATTAGCAAGTATTTTGTTGAGAATTTTAGCATCTACGTTCATTAGAGAGATTGGCTTGTAATATTCCTTGTTTGAGGCCTCTTTGGTTGGCTGTGGTATTAGGGTGATGTTGGCATAGACGAATGAGTTAGGTAATGTTTTTCTGGTTCCATTTTGTGAAAACGTTTAAGAAGGATTGGTGTTTGTTCTTTCTGGAATGTTTGGTTGAGTTCACCTGTGAAGTCATCTGGTCCTGGGCTCTTCTTATTTGGGAGGTTTTTGATGACTGATTCTATCTCTTTACTTGTAATTGGTCTGGTGAGTTCATCAATTTCTTCTTTTGTCAATATAGGCTGCTTTTGAGTTTCTAGGAATTTGCCCATTTCCTCTAAATTATCCTTCTTGTTGGCATAAACTTTTTCAAAGTATCCTTTTATGATGCTCTTTATTTCTGTAGGGTCAATGGTGCTATTTCCTTTCTCATGCCTTATTTTGCATATTTGCATCTTCCTTCTTATTTTCTTTGTTAGTCTAGCTAAGGGTTTGTCAATTTTATTGATCTTCTTGAAGAACCAGCTTTTATTTTTGTTTATTTTTTCTAGTGTTTTCTTATTTTCTATTTCATTTAATTCTGCTCTAATCTTTATTTCCTTCTTTCTACTTCCTTCGGGGTTAGTTTCTTCTTTTCCTAATGCCTCCAGGTGTGCAGTGAGGTCTTTGATTTTAGCTTTTCTTCTTTTTTATATATGCATTTATGACTATGAATTTTGCTCTCAGTACAGATTTATTGCATCCCATAGGTTTTGATATGTTGTGTTGTCATTTGCATGTGTTTCAAGGTAGTTACTGATTTATTTGAGGTTTCCTCCTTGACCCACTGATTGTGTAAGTGTGTGTTGTTTAACCTCCATATTTTTGTACCTAATCTGGTTCTCTGGCCCTTCCTGATTTCCAGCTTCAATCCATTGTTGTCAGAGAAATTAAACTGTATAACTTCAATCTTTCTGAGTTCACTGAGAATATTTCTGTGGCCTAGCATGTCATCTATCTTGGACAATGATCCATGTGCACTAGAGAAGAATGAATATCCCACTGTATTTGGGTGTATGTTCTGTATATGTCTGTTCGATCCAGATCTTCTAATGTATTACTCAAAGTCTTTGTTTCTTCATTGATTCTCTGTCAAGATGTTCTGTCTAATGGTGATAATGGTGTATTAAAGTCTCCCACTATAATTGTAGAGGCATTTATTTCTCCACTTAGTTTTTCCAGTGTTTGCCTCATGTATTTTGAGGCACCTTGGTTAGATGAATAAATGTTTATGATTGTTCTTTCTTCTTGAAAGATTACACCTTTTATTAATATATAAACTCTGTGTTTGTCTCTTACGATAGTTTTGCATTTAAAGCCTATTTTGTCTGATATTAGTATTGCTACTCATGCCTGTTTTTGGTTGTTCTTTGTAAGATTGTTTTCCAGCCATTCATTTTCAGCCTCCTTGAATCCCTGTATCTATCATGGGTTTCTGGTAGAGAGCATATAGACTGGTCATATTTCCTTATCCATTCTGCCAATCTGTGTCTCTTGACTGTTGAGTTTAATTCATTAACATTTAGTGTTCTTAATCTCAAGAAATTACTTACATTAGCCATATTTTCTTTGGGTTTATGTATGTTAAATGTTGTTTTTAATTTTCTTTTTGTATTTTTAGTTTTTCTTACACTCTGTTTCCTCCAACTGTTACTCTCCCATTTTTCCTTTCAACCTGCAGAACTCCATTAAGTATTTCTTGAAGGGCAGGTTCCTTACTGGTATACTCTCTTAATTTCTGTTTCTGAATATTCTAAACTCTCCACCAGTTTTGAATGCCAACTTTGCTGGATAGAGAATTCTTGGCTGGAAGTGTTTTTATTTTAATACCTTAACTATGTCATACCACTACCTTCTTGCCTCCATGGTTTCAGATGAAAGACCAGCAGTTAATCTTATTGAACTTCCCTTGTACATCATGGTTCTCTTCTCTCATCCTGCTTTCAGTATCTTCTCCTTGTCTTGAACATTGGACAGATTGACAAGTATATGTCTTGGAGTAGAACTTTTGGGATTTATACTGCTTCATGTGCACTGTACTTCTTGGACATGTACTTCCATCTCCCTCAATAGGGTTGGGAAATTTTCAGCCATTATTTCCTCCAACACTCCTTCTGTTCCCTTTCCCTTCTCTTCTCCCTCTGGGATGCTTATAGTGTATCATTGTACATTTTTTATTGTCATTCAAATCCCTGAATCCCTGCTGGATTTTTTTTCTATCTTTTTATCTATCTGTTTTACTATCTGTTTGACTTCAGATGTAATGTCTTCCATATCACTAATTCTTTCCTCTGCCTGTTCAAATCTGTTGTTAAGTGCTTCCAGTGTCTTTCTGATTTCTTGGATTGTGCCATTCATCACCATCATATCCATTATCTTTTTATGTATGTTTACAATTTCTTCAGTATGTTCTCTCAGTGTCTTCTTAATATCCTTAATCTTTCCCTTCACTTCATTAAGTTGGTCCATGATATTTGTTTGGACAGCTTTGGTTAATTGTTCAATGTTCTGCATCTCTTACTGGGTTTTGTTTTTTTCATTGGACTGGGCCATGTCTTCCTTTTTCTTGGTATGGTTTGTAATTTTTTGTTGGTGTCTGGTCATATTTTTATCTTGATGGGTTTATTCAGTTGATTAGCATCTCTCTCTACTCTAGGGTTTCCTTAGCTGCTCTTTGTGTGTAAGTTTTAATTTTTCTCTTTGATACTTTCTTCTTCTTGTTCTATTTCCTTGCTGTTTTCTATGTTCCATTGTAGGAAAAAGATTAAAGCCAGAGAAAGTGATAGAGGAAAGAAAAGGAAAATAGTAATAATAATAGTAAATGTTAGAAGAGGAACTGTATAAAATCTAGGAAAATGACTATTTAACTCATGTAAGCAATGTAGAGTAATATGGAGTAAAAAATGGAGTAGCTACACTGAAATGGGAAACCAAATAGAGAAAAATTTATAGAATGACTTAAAAGGCCAGAATGATGAGAGAGGGGAAGAGAAAAGAAAGGACAAAAAGAAAAAATGTTAATAAAGAAAACAGAATAGATGAGATAAAAATAAAAACCATAAGAAATGAGGAGTAAATAAAGAGAGATGGAATGTAATAACAACAACAGAAAGCAGAAGATAGAAGGATGAAGGAAGGAAAAGAGATAGTGTTGGTAGACAAAAGAGGTATATACAGAAAAGGGAAAATCATGGAAGAGGAAACACAGCAAACAAGAAACAAGTCAGCAGCACCTAATTAAAGAAGAAGAAAAAAGGAGGGTAGAGAAAGAGGAAAGAAAAATAAGAAAATAAAACAAACACACAAGCAAGCAGTCAAACAAAAAATAAGAAGGACAACCTTCCCTCTTAGGCCCCTGTGGAGCTTCTCAGGCTGTGCCTGTGTTCATCAATCAGTTACGTGCAGGCTTCCCTCTGTAGGTTTTGAAGTGGGTTTTAGTGAGTAAAGTAAGTTATATTTTTATAGAAAGTAACCATTTCTTTAGGAAAAATAAGCGACCTAATAGAAGATAATACAAAAATAATGTCTGTGTTTTTCCTGTCCTAAAGTATCAGCTGGAAGTTTGATATCCAAGTGGATCACTACTCTAAGAGGAGCTGGGAATTGAATTTTATAATCAAGACAGAAACTCCTCCACTGAGCTAAACTTTCTTGTTGGGTCAGTTAGCTCTTCAGAAAGCTATTCCGTCACTTTCCTTCGGGCAGGTTGACTCTGCAGTTAGATAAATTCCTGCTGATTGGGAATCTGTCCCTGCCCCCTTTCTATTCTTATTGCTTTCTCTCCCAGGGCAGCAGAATGCAATAGCCTGTGTAAGGGGATGCCCCCTCACCTCTCCCAGTCAGGTTTAGTTCCCTTTTGAAATTCAAATGGGACCCTGGTGACTGAACTCTCAACCCTCTTCCAGACCACTCTCTCCTCCCAGGGGACCCCAGATAGGCTCTTGGAAGCTTATTAAGCACTTCCTACTGCATGCCTCCCTTAGGGGGATTGAAACTTTGATAGTTTTCAGCATGGGACTAGTCAATTGCCTGGCTCTGCCCTCTTCAGGCCAAATTTCTCTATCCTGGGGCTGTTAGGCAAATCAGTTTTCTTCAGCAGATTTGCCTCTCCCTTCTTCTTGGTACCACCTCAAGCCAGCTAGTATGTTCCTCAAAGCTCAAAGGGTGTCCAGGCAACCAAAGCCACTGAAAGGAAACTCCTCTCATCCCTTCACCAGAACCCTCCCACTTTTAAAGTACACTCCCTCCCGCTGGGTGGCTGGCTGGAGTAGGGTCTCTGGGCTCCCAGGGGCTTTGCCTTGAGAGTGGGATTAGCCATCCTGCAGTTTCCAGCCTCAAAGGCAAGAACCTCAGGATTTTACCTTGAGCAATTTATCACTTTGTCCAGCTCTCTCCAGATCAATGACCTGACGCCTCCTGCTCTGTGGGCTCCCCATACAGCTTACTTGGGCAGGAACTTGCCCCCAGTCAGCCATTTTTTGCAAGAGAGATGGTGAGTCTGCACATAAACTAATGCCATGTTACCTGGATCTCCTTTACTTTCGTGATAATATCCATTTATATATAATACTTCCAATTCTGATGTGGCTAATTTATTTTTTTTCTTTAGTTACTCATGCTTTGGTGTAAAATTAGAATCTGTTGCCTAATGCAAGTTCCTGAAGATATTTCCCTGTGTTTTCTTCTAAGAGTTTTTTTTTTTTTAGGATTAGCTATTATATTTAAGTGATTGATCCGTTTTAAATTACTATTTGTATATTATGAGAGGTAGGGGTTCAAATTCATTCTTTTGCATATGATAGACCAATTGTCCAGCAATAGTTGAAGAGAGTATTCCTTTCCCATTGAATGGCCTTAGTGCCCTCAATGAAAATCAGCTGACCATAGATGCGTGCATTTAGAACTTTCAATACTATTCCATTTGTCTGTGTGTCTTTCCTTGTGCCAGTACCACACTATTTTGATTATGTAGATGTGTAATAGGTTTTTAAATTGGGAGGTATGAGTCCTCCAACTTTGTTCTTTTTTTTTTTTGACATGTTTTTTGCTATTTAAGGTCCTTTGCCATCCCATATTAATATAATGATTAGCTTTTCCATTTCTGTGAAGAAGGCTGTTGGAATTTTTATTGGGATTGCATTAAATATATGAATTGCTTTGGGTAGTAAAGATATCTTAATGATTATAGTCTTCCAGTACATTAGCATGGAATATCGTTCCATTTATTTAGGTTTTCTTTCATTCCTTTCAACAATGATTTGATGTTTTCTGTGTGCAAGTCCTCAAATCCTTTGATAAATGTATTCTTGGATATTTTATTCTTTTAGTTGCCATTGTAAACATAATTGTTCTCTTGAGTTCCTTTTCATATTTTCCCTTGCTAGTGTATAGAAACACTATTTAATTTTGTTTATTGGTCTTATACCCCACTTCTTTACTGAATCCATTTACTAGCTTTAGTAGTTTTCTTTTAGATTTTTCAAGATATACTATATATAAGACCATGCCATGTGTGAATAGGGATAATTTTACTTTTCCTTTCTAATTTTGATATCTTTTCTTTTTTTTGCCCAATTTCTCTGGCTTGAACTACCAGAAAACTGTTGAATAACAATGGTGATAGCAGATCCTTGTATTGTTCCTTATCTAAGTCAGAAAGCATTCAGTCTTCCACCATTAAGTATACTGTTAGCTGTCCATTTTCATATATGCTCTTTATCATGTTGAGGATGTTCTCTTCTTTTCCTATTTTTCTGTGGTTTTCTATCATGAAAGGATGTGGTATTTTTGCAACTGCCTTTGCTGCATCAATTGAAATGATCCTGTGTTTTTCCTTCATTCTACTAATGCAATTTATTTAATTAATTTATTTTCTCATGTTGAACCATCTTCCATTCCTGATATAAATCCCGCTTGGACATTGTGCATAATTTTTTACATAAATTGTTTGACTTGATTTTCCAGTATTTTTTGAGGATATTTGCATCTATAATCTTAAAGAATAATGGTCTCTATTTTCTTTTCTTCTGTTATCTCTCTTAGGCTTTGCTATTAAAATAATGCTGGCCCCAAAGAATGAATTAGGATGTCTTCTCTTCAGTTTTTTGAAGAGTTTGAAAATAATTGGGGTTAATTTTTCTTCAAATCTTTGATAAAATTCACAAGTGAAAACATCTTGTCCTGGAATTTCTTTATTGGGAGTTTTTTAATTGGTAAGTGTTTTATTTAATTTTCACATATTTGTAAATATTCCAGTTCTCCATCTATCACTGATCTTTAGCTTCTGTCTATATGGTCAGAGAAGATATTTTCCATGATTTCAATATTTTAATAACTATTGAGAGTTTTTTTGTGACCTAATATACGGTCTATCTTAGAGAATGATTGGGGTGCTTTGAGAAGCATGTGTATCTGCTGTTGTTGGATAAAGCATTATACACACACACACACACACACATATATAAAATTGCTCACAATTTTCCATGGACTTTGATTCCTATTATCATCCATACAACATTCTGGATTCTCTTCAGTAGGTATCATGACATTTGAGCTGTAGAAGGTTCTGAATCCACCTGAGACAAGTGTTTCCAAGCTTTTCTCTGAAAGCCAATCGACTCCAGACACAATGAACAAGAAGTGGAGGAGATTCTCCCCTTGATGTTTTCTATATCATCTTCTCTCCATCACTGAGTTTACACATTTAATTAGGCAATTTCTTCTATTGATAAACACAGGCAGGTTTCATAATTACTGCTCTTGCACTGCTGGAATTTTTAACCCTTAAGGTAAATGAATTTATTTGCATGAAATTAATGTAACCAGTTATTTCAGCCAGGTAGTAATATTTGTGAGAAAATCATCAAAACAAGTATTGATTAAGGGGATTTAATTGTTCTTTTTGTAATTATTCTTTGTAAATATATTGTCAAGTAGAAACAGGTAAACAAAATTATTTAGCACAGTTTGCTTTGATTTTTAATATTTTAATGAGTTTGGATGTGCCCAAGATCAGCTTGGCATTAGAAAACAAAGCAATTGATTGATATGTTGGGTTTTGACCCCAGTGCTGGACTCCCTCCCCTGGTATAAGTGGAAGGAGAGGTAGCTCTGTGCAGGAGTCAGTATCATCCAGAGACAATGCAATAATGTGTCTAAGGAGGTTTTTCTATAAATGATATTTAAATGCTGTCAGAGATGGTTGGGCAGCAGAGGTTATGTCATTGAGTTTCAGTTTATGTTTGGGAAAATTAAACTCAAAGTTATTTGTAGTTTCCCCCATTTCAAATAGTAAGACTGTCCAGAACATGACTAGGACTCATGTCTCCTTCATACCATTACTTGTCATTCCACAGGGAATGTATTTTTTTCAATTTCGTTGAACTTGATTTACAACTAATTTGAGTGAAAAAATGAAGCGCATAGAGGGGGTGGATTTGGAACTAGGATACTCCTATGAAGTCAATTGTGTAGTGGGATTGCATAGTGATAAAGGAGAAAGATGGACCCGGGTTAGTAGGAAAGGCCAGTGTTCCATTCTGCTCAGGCCATTTTGGAGCAACACCCTGGTTGAGTCCTGACTTTCTCAGAGATTGTTATAATCACAAAGAAAATGGACAGGGTCTAGTGGGGTGAGATGAATGACCTAAAACACTGCAGTAAATTATTGTTTCCACAAAATTCAAGTGATATGTATTATTTTGGCTTTGGACAATCTTTGAGAACACAGTGAGGCTGTGCTGAATTAAGAACCCCCTCACTCACTCCATCTGTGTGTCCTTCATGTCCGTTCAGCAGTTCCTCCCTGACGTTAACACATTACCTTAACAATAGAAAGAGGATTGAGGAACATTCTCCCAAGATGCTCCCTGGCTGCCTTAGCTGACTTATGTTCAGGAATAGGAAGAGATGGATAAAAACCTTTTTATTCCTGACCTGAAGAAAATTCAACCATACAGTCCATTTGTTTCTCAGTTGGTATATGAATTTAAACTGGACAGAATTGGAAACAGTATTCATTTATTAAATACTGAATTCAATAATTATTACAGGTAAAAATTTCAAAAGTTATATCAAATGGTGTAGATATTTGTGTGGAGGGAATTTGTGCCATTTTTATAGATGTATTAATTACCAATCATTTGTGGATGAACGAATCAATTAGTGTTTGATTACCTGTTAAGGAAATCCATAATACATATGTGTTTAGACAGATACATAGATAGATACATAGATATATAGATAGATGGATACATATAAATATAGATGTATATATTTTATGTAGATAATACACTTATTTTTATATATTTGTAAATAGATATTACATGCCCTCAATTATTAATTATTAACAAATGAAAAAAAATTTTTGATTAACTAAAAGCTTTTCAGTAAAAATATAAATGATCTCTCTATATGATGCTTTTCCCCTTTATAAACATATAAATGTGAATATTCAGTTAAAGGAATATGAGCATGATATTATCATTCTCTAAACAATCAAGACAGGCAGGTAGAGTTTTACATCTACTGCAAGCAAGCTAATCTAGGGTACATTTGTGCTATTGCTGAATTGACCAGAGAAGGTTTCTGAAATGTGCATTGCTTTAAGGTGGTGCTATAAGTCCTGTTTGAGTAGCTGGGATACTTTGAAATCAAACCACAAAAAACATGCATTTTACTACTTATTTCATTAAATTCTGTTAATGATAAAAGGCAACATAAAAATTCAATCCATGCAAAAATCCATATACATTGCTAAAACATATAGTGAACATCAAAAAGGAGCACAAAGTAATAGTGAATATTATAGAAACACCTGGGTACCCAGTGCCTTCTTCTATTAAATCAAAACAAGTTAAATATTTTCTAGGATTCTTAATGATTTTAATAAGAGGAATGTCTCCTTGGATTACAAAATGGCAAAGACCATTCCACCTTCTAAATAGTGAAGGTAATTTAAAAAGTAGCATTCAATTCATAATATATAAATATTCCAATATTTTCTTTGAGATCCAATACAGACAATATTAAAAAATATCAAATATCCAAAATCTGTAGAAAGTTAGAGAATAAGAAAATACAAAATTGTTTATAATCAGTACTGAGTTTTATCACTTATTATATTATTGTTCTTTCATTTTTCCCAATATGTTTTCCAAATATTTTCATTTGGTATGCAAAGTCAAGTTTTATATTGCATTTTCTTTAGCCTATAATTACTATCAGTCCACTCTAAATTTCCTAAGAAACATGGTGAGGAATAAGTAAATTTTCTTTCTGTGCAAAATAATTACACATTTTATAAAATTTACTTTCTGACTCCCAAATTTGATTTGGTAGCAAATTTCTGAGAGTACTACAGGAAATACTAAAGCACAAATTTTCAGAGCAGTTGGCGAATTGAATCTATCTTTACGCACTTATGTTCCAATTGAAGTTGCAGTAAGCACAATTTTTATATCTACTCCTTTCACTTTTCAGGGGACCACTTTTTCCTAATGCTAAAAATTATTTTTTAATTATCAATTCATAATTTTCTTCACCATGAAATGATTTTCAGATTTAAAGATAAAGAGTTCTAAGACAAATTAGAAGAATAAGCAATTTTGGAAAAGTTCTAAAATTAGGACAATAGATAAAAAGAATTCCAACTTTGACAGTTTTATTGGGGAATATATTAATGGTTTGGGGAACAAGCCATATAAAGAAACATGATTGCATTTAAATAGATCAAGGTAAATATTCCTAAATTTTAAAAATATACCATAAAATTATTAAAAATGAAGAATACTTTGAGAAATATTTAAATGAAATCCAATCAACTAAAGTCTAGTATTGAGAAGTGATAAATGCTTATTACATATAAAACAATATTGGAAGTAACCAAAGTGAAAAATTGATGGGGGTTTATTTTAATTAGAAATCTGAAAAATATAAATTAATATTAAAAGTTAACAATTTTTACCATTTAAAGAGACACGTAATTAAAAACATTAGAAATATATTAATTTTCAAAATTAAGAAAATTGTATATATTGTATTTTTAATCTACTCCTTTAAGGATTAAAAACCAGAATCCTCAACTTTGAAGAATAATTTGTCAGTCTTACAAAATTGAAAATGTTCAGTGTTTTTAATCTGCTTTTCTTTGTTTTGTTTTGTTTAGTTTTGTTTTGCAAAAGGAGAAAATCAGAATATTCATTATAATAATTTGTATTTTATAAAACTACAACTTGGAAACATTGTGATATTCATCCCTGCTTTAGTTTGTTAAAGGCCACCAAAGCAATAGGCCCGAAATTGATTGGGTTTTACAATCAGGATTTATTAATTTATAAGCTTACAATTCTGAGGCAGTGAAAGTGTCCAAATCAAGGCATCATCAGAAGATGCTTTCTTCCTGAGCAGCAAATGTAGGTGATCGGGCACAGGCAAGGTTCTGCTTGTCTCTCCCCTCTGCTCTGGGCCTACTTGTTTTCAGCTACTGGCTAAAGTGGTGTCCTCTCCCCTCTGTGTTCCATTGATTCCAGCTTCTTGTTCCCAGGGCCTTCTCTCTCATCTTCTGGGTTCTTCTTTGTCTCTGCAACTTTTTTCTGTGTATGCAGCTTTTTATTCCTCCATTTATAAAGGACTCCAGTAAAAGGTTTATAATCCACCCTTGGTCATGCAATCTAAACAAAGGATCTTAACTGAAGTAATTTAATGTAAAGGTCTTAACTTGGATGGGTTTACATGCACAGAAATGGATTAACTTGAAGAACAGGATTTTCTGGAGTCTACAAAAGCTTCAAACTGCCACAATCAGTAAATGAATATAACATAATTCTCAGAAATATAACGCAGAGTTAAAGATTAAAGAGTAACACCATAACTATAAAATAAAAAATTTTGCATAAATTTAAAGCACATACACATAAAAGCATGTCACAGATTCCCCAGTGATACTTTCTGCTCTCTAAATTCTTTGGTGGGAGAATCCTATTTTAAATCTATTTTTAATTTAGATAAAGAAATATTGAAAAATCATGAATTCTATGGGTGCATAAAAGTGTAATATTTCCATCTCATGTAAACAATTGAAAACTTGTTACTGTTAACTGAATTGTACACTTGCTTGTCTAAACACTGTCTTAATTCTATTAATGGTGCACATGACTAGTACCATTTTTTATATAAAAGTGATTAACTCATAATACACAATGGAGGCATTTTGGTATTAGGACCTAATTTGCTGAAACTAGTAAGGAAGACTGATAATTTTTTGTGTTATGGATCACTTTGGTAAGCAGATGAATCACAGAAGCATCTCTCAGGTTTTTAAGTGTGTATAGTACATAGGACTCATGAGTAGTCATTTATATTGAATAATATTCTACCCAGGAAATCTTGGCTCCCATGCTCTCCAAATGATCTGTGTGCCTCAGTTTAAAAACCCATTAGATAAAAGGGGCAGAAGAGCCATGTGTAGGGAAATTATAAATAATTCTAACTCTGTTACATTGGGGATCATATATTCCAAAGTAAGACCTATTGACAGGGTGCTGAATTCTTGAGATTGTCTACCCTGCCTGTACTGTGTAGATGTCTCAGAAGTCCAGCTGTTTGAGGAACTGTTTACTGTCACAGTCAATGAGATCCTGCTGAGACATGTATAAGCATAACCTCTGGAATAACCTCCTAGAATAACTTTGAAGTCTTTTAGCCATAAATCTCATTTGTATTTAATATTTCTCCCTTTTGGTCTTTTTCCAGATTCATCACTAACTGGTGCTTTAATATGGGAAAGTGTGAGAGACAGAGGGGATGGGTTATATGGGACTCCCCTATATTTTGATGTAACATTTATGTAATCTAAAGCTTCTTTACAAATAAAAAAGTAAAAAACCCATTAGATTCTGATGAGATGGCTCCATTCACATGCATGATGAGAAAGGATTTCCTCATTTACATTCTACAGTTGAGTGGCCTGGAGAATATTAATGGGTATTCCTAGAAGAAAAACTTGTATGCTCAAACAAAGGTGACACATACAGGACTCAATAAAATGAGTAAGTTTTTCTACATGTCTACTCAGAATTTGAATATGCTAATTGTCACTGTTTAATTAAGGGAAATATGCACTTTGAGTAAGTTAAGGAATCACTAGACATTAACAGCAATGCTTTGGAGTTGGTTAGGTTGTCTGGGTTTAACTTTTTCTCCATCATTGTTTAGTTGGGTGAAACTCATAAGATTTGTTATCTACCCATTCATTATTATCATTATCTGAAAAGATGGGTTCTTTGCTCAGAGAAAGGTAAAAATAATGTTAGTTATAATAATGCTATTTATCCACAGATTGGAATTGGCAAACTTTAACAAAATATGTAGATAGAGCATTATCAGGAAACATAGTTTAGAAAATGCTGAAAGGAAAGATTGTTTATGCAAAAATGCAGTGGGAAGTTGTCTTAGTTTGCCACAGAGCTGCTTATGCAAAGTAACAGAAATGGGTTAAGTTTGATAATGGAAATTTTATTTAGGGCAAGAGCTTACAGTTCCTACGCCCTAACTGTCCAAAGCAAGCATCATCAGAGATGCTTTCTCACCTAAGTAAGCTAGTGGTGATCCTGATGTCCTGCTGTGTGGTGAAGCAAGATGGCCACTGATCTCTGAGGTTCCTGCATTCTCCTCTAATATCTGCTGTCTTCTGTAGATCAGCTATGGGCAACCAGGCATAGGACTTGTCTCCTTCCAGGCCTTTTCTCACAGTTTCCCTCTCAGCTGTTCTGTTTTTTTCTCAGTTCAGTTGTGGGCCCAGCCTCTTGTGGGCTTTATGCTCAAACCTTAACTGCCAGCAATCCTTGAGTCTTCTCTCACATTGCAGGGTCAAAAATAGTGGCTTCCTTTCTCTGTGTCTCTCTCTGTGTGTCTCCATTCATATCAATCCCAGCAAAAGGGCAGATACCCAAGCTGACTCACACCTCACTGATGTAGTCCAATTAATAGCCCTAAAGTGATCTTATCAAGTAATCTAGTCAAAGGTCCCATAACTGAATTTAATTCAATCAAAGGGCTCCACACCCACAGGAGTGGATAAGTTTAAGAACATAATCCTTTTGTGAGATTCAAAAAATTCAAACTGTCACAGAAGTCAGAGTTCTAATTTGAAGACTTTGGGAATGTGCATCTACTTGCTTCTCTGTCACACAACAATTTTTCCTTTGGGCTGTCCATGTGCAAACTGGGCCCTGAATCTCAAGTGAGTTGCAACACCTACTCTCCAGTTCATGGGACTAATCCAGGACAACTAACAAGGAGATGATGATGGACATTGATCATCCCAAGAACTGAGAGAGTCTACAACTGCAAGCAAGAGAGTCCCATCCATCTGCCCCAAGGGATTGTATCAACCACCCCCTCCATTTAGAGATGGATGGGCATTAACATCCAAGAATCCTCAGGATTGGGGAATGAACTATGGGCCAAAGTAGACTTACTGATATTCTACTATAGATGTATTTTGATTCTAGCAATGGAAGAAATTATATCATTGATGTTGAGGCAGTGGCCACTAGAGGTACTGAGGGCAGGAAGAGGGAAAACCAGGTGTAATATGGGGACAGTTTTGGGACTTGGAAATTGTCCTGAATGACATCACAACAACAGATACAGAACATTACATATCTTGCCATAATCAACAAAATTGTGTGGGAGAGAGTGTAAACTACAATGTAACTGTAAGTCATGCTTAGTGGCAATGCTTCAAAATGTTTTCATCAATTGTAACAGCTGTACCTCACTAATGAAGGATGCTGTTAATGTAAAAAAATGTGGGAGATATAAGGACATATGGGAATCCCCTATATTTTTATGTAACATTTATGTAATCTAAATATCTTTAATATATATATGTATATATTTTTAAAAACTAATAAAAGAGCAATAATCAATCTAAAAAAATAAATGACCAACAGTGTAGAAAAAACAAAGAATGGTGGCTGATTATTTGGGTTGGATTAAAATCTATCCTCAATACAAAATCTACCACCAATTTCTCCAAATCCCACATCTGATTCACTAGCACAATAGTTTTAATTTTATCCAAATCCCTATCCCAAAAGATTTTTCCAAATGTTTAAAGTCAACACACTTCCTCAGTCCTTTCTTAATATTCATTGGACATGACCATTTCATCATTTGTATTATCTCCTTTGTAGGGGGAAGAATGAAAATGATGACATAATTCACTTACAATTTTCAAGATGCTGTTCTAATTGCCTTAGGTGCATAAATTCAATTAATATTCAAAACTCTCCTAAGAAACAGGTACAAGTATTATATGAAATTTACAGTGGAAGAAAATGTCATACAGGTGGTATTTCAGTATTTGGATGGCTCCCAATGAAAATACCAGAAATGGGCTCATTTTTATAATGGAATTTATTAGAGTAAAATCTGACAGTACAGAGGCTATGAAAATGTTCAAATCAAGGCACCATAAGAAATGTTGCCTTACCAAGGTCAGCTGATGGATCCTGGACTCCTGCCACATGGCAAGGCAAAATGTTGGGTCTGCTAGTTTCTCCCCACACTCTCCACCAGACTCATTCTCCCTGAGTTCAGCTGTGGGCCATCAGTCATAATTGTTCATCTCTTCCCTCTCCTCTGGGTTACATCTCTTCAGCTTCTATCTGCTCTGTGATTCCAGCCTTCAGCCTTTCTCTCAGTCTCTCAGGATTTTTCTGTCTTTCTGCAGCTGTAGGAGAACCTGGAGTCCTCTCTCACATGGCAGGGTAAAAATAGTGATGGTTCTTTTTCTCTGTGTATCTCCATTTATATGAGACTGCAGTAAAGTATTAAGACCCACCCTGGGTCCCACAATCTATTCAAAAGCCCTTAACTGAACTGATCTAATCAAAAGCTCTTAACTTTTTAATCAAAAGCTCTTAACTGAATCTGACCAAAAGGCCACACTTACAATAGGCTTACATTCACAGGAATGGGGTAGCTTAAGAACATAATTTTCTGGGCTTCTCAATAGACTTAAACAAGGACAGATATGTTAATGAATATGCCAAGTATTAGAAGGAAATCGAATAATGAAGCCCACATGTGAATTCCTTCAGTCTTCTCTAAAGCCTTCACACTACACTATTTCAGGCTCTCCAGAAGCATCGATAGGGCTAAAAATAATTTTTACAAGAGAAATATCAAAGATACAGGAAGTTTACAAACAAATAATTGTCAACAATCAAGTTAAATTATAGGTAACATGATCTCTGAAAGGGACAAAAAACCAACAAAAGTATATCCTCAATGATATAAATGGTCAAATACATAATTTTGGAAGAACAGAATAAATTGGATTCCAGCACATACACTTCAGAAAAGAAAAGGGAAAATTGAAAAATATTACCATAATAATAAACATTGGGATCCCAAAATGTTTTAATTTACTAATAGTGCCAAGGCAATATCCAAGAAGTGGGTCAGCTTTTACAATGGGGATTTATCAACTTATAAGCTTACATTTCTGAGATGGGGAAAAATGTCCAAATCAAGGCATTAGGCAAAATTCTTTCCCTGAAGACAAGACTGCAAGTGGCCCTTGACTCCTGTCAAATGGCAGAGCACAAAGTTGGCCTCTGTTGTCCTTTCTTTGATCTTGTTGCTTTCAGTCTCTGGCTTTCTCTAGGTTTCTCTCTGCTCCTGTGGTTTTCTCTCTCCAAGTTTCCATTGATTTTATCTTATACCCTCTGGGACTTTCTCTCTTCACTTCCAGGGGTTTCTAAGTTCCTTTGTGTCTCTTCATATTCATCCCAATTACAAAGGATTCCAACTTGGGTCACAGTCAACTGAAGTAATCTAATTAAAGGTACTTAACTGAAATAATCTAATCCAAGGGTGCCACTTAAAATAGATACACACCCACAGAAATGTATTAGCTCTAATGATATGATCTTTTCTGGGGACAACAAAAACTTCAAAGTACCATGCAAAATGATTAACTAAACATTCCCAAATCTTTCAGGCATGTTGTTAGATTAAGTAGTAAAAATTCCACAAAATGAACTAGAAATGGTTAAAAAAAAATCCAGAAAGTAATAGAAACACAATGAATTGGGAAAATAGAAGGTGGCCTAAATACACTTTTAAATACAAGGAGCTAATCAAGAATTAAATAAATCTCAGAGAATAGAAATAAAAATGGAATCTGGCATTAAGTGATAGAAGGACTGGTACTTCCCTCTCCCCACATGCCAGAAGTTACTATTTCTGGGTCAAACAATTTGTTCATACACTGGTCAAGAGGAATTGGAATTTAAGCATTCAAGGTATCTACTCAAACATGTTCACAACTAGCCATTTATAACAACAAAACCAAATAATCAGTCATACCTTCAAGTATCCTAAATGCCCTTTAAATACATTTATCCCATACTACCCTTCTCAAGAATACAGGAGAGTGACTGACTTAAGAGAATCAACACAGTGTTCTAAGAGTTGTGCTATTGATAGAGGAGATAGAATTGCTCACACTACCCATTCTCAAAATGATTTGTCATGTTGGTGAAATTAAACGAGTTCTTCTCTGCAGTTGTTCATGGGGACTCATATTATGAAATAACAAAAATAGTCAGTACCTCAAAAACTAGTTCTGATCATGCTACTATCTAGCTAAGGGCTTAGGAGAAGCCCTATAATCATATTTTAGTATATATAATGAAAACAGAGTCAGTAATTCCTATTATATGTACTATAATGAGATATTATGAAAACAACATCCTTATGTACACAGAATCAACTGAAAACAGTACAACACAAAAATAACAAAAAGGTAAATAAGAAATGAAGGGTATCATGTAGCTAAGTTTTCAATTCAGAAAGGCTCATGGATTAAAAAAAAAAACATTTACTGCATCGACCTTGAAGACATCATGTTGAGTGACAGACACAAAGAAACTGATATTGTATAATTCTAATCATATGAATAGATAGAATATGTAAATTCATAGAGACAGAAAGTAGAGTACACTTTACCAGAGTAAGAAAAGGAAGGGTGCATGGGTATTGAATTCAGAATGGGAAAGGATATCCATTTGGATGACAGGAAAATTCTGGTAATGAATGGTGGTGAGGGTTGTACAATATTGTGGATCTGCTTAATCCCACTGTATTGTATGCTTGGGAGAGTTGAGATAAGAAATTGTATATATGTTTTCCACAATTTGAAAAAGAGGGACATAAAGAGACAATTAAATGAGATGTATGAACCTGGTTGAAAGTAACAATGGAGGAAAAAAATGGCCAAAAGGATATTATTGAGTCACATGAAAAATTGTAATATAGTGTGTGTATTTTACATCATTGTTAAATTTTCTAAACTTGATAATGCTACTTAAGTTGGTTACAAAAGGTGAATATCCTTCTTCTTAGGGCATATGCATGAAAGTATGTGTTTAAGGAGCGTGATGTATACAACCTACCCTCAAATGTTTAGAAAATAAATAAATTGCTAAACACATGAACAGTTATAGATGGATGGGTGGATGGATAGATAGATAGATAGACCAATGTAGCAAATAAGACAAAATATTAAAAGATGTAGGATATCTCAGTGGGTGGGAATGTTGGAGTTCTCCATATGGGTTTAGTATTATTTTACAATTCTCATGTAAGTTAGAAGGTATTTTAAAATGAAACTTAAAAATGAGTAGTTACTTACTTCTTGGCTTTAAATTTTTTGGCAAATGACAGATATGTTTTCATTACATTTTCACCAGAATCTTTAGCCTTTATGAATATTACTTACTATTTTAACTTCTGGAATGAATTTACATTAACACCCTTTACCTCCTTTACCTCAGAATCACTGAAAGATAAGCCTCAGGAGGGATATGAAGTGTGGTCAGAGATCTGTCCAGAGACCCTATTATTGTTCCTGAAAGGTAGACTGCAGACCCTTAGTAACATGGCCACAATATTACAATCTTCACATAGGAAATCTGGAAACAATCTATAGCCTGGCAGCAAAATATGTAGCACTGTATTAGATATCAACAAAGCTACAATAAAATTTGAGTGGGAAACACAAGAAATTTCCAATTGCATTGGTCTCTTGCTGAAAGGGAGCTGCTCATGGACATGCCCCCCTCTATTCTAGCATTATTATTGATAGACATACTGTCTAGAGGGAGCAAAAGAGTGGTAAACTATAAGGTTTCTTTTTGCTTGCCGAAATTAAAAATTATTTTTGATAGAATTTGTGTTGTTGTTGTTATTTTATGAGGAGAACTGTGAACCCTGGGCAACAATCCTTGTGGACTAGTGGAATTAATTTCATACTTTGAAGAAACCATAAATCCATGCAGTTGAAGAAGGCAATGATCTTTTAGTCTTGTATAACGTAGCTGTCACCAGAACACACTACATGTATTTTATTAAGATGTTTTTAAAAGAAGCTTTTAATTTAGTTTAATTCAACAACTTTAAATTCAGAATCTCACCGTTTATTGAACAATTCAGTAATTGGGCAGCACTTCATTCAGAAAATGAAAAAGAGTTCCAATGAGGAAGTAAAAAGCTCATATAGGGCCAATCTGATAAATTATCTCTCCTGGACCAAAACTAGTATTACTTGTATGAAGTTCAACAGGTATTACTTATATGAAGTTCTTTAGAGTGCATTCCATTTTTTCCATTTTCTTTGAAATCCCCTGCAGATCAATTGTTTATGACTTCCAGAAAAGCCATTATCAGGAAGAGGTTTCTCCTGCCAGTGTCCAAAGCAGCTGGTCATTTTATTTAACTTGGTGTCCTCCCATTTAAACATTGTTCCAAAGTTCTCATTGGAAAGAATAACAAAACACTCCTATTACCACCATTAATTTACATTCTTGTCAAACAGTTCAGTAGCCATGGTCAGTAATTTTGATCCTTTTTATATTTTCATTTTGTTTTTGTATTTGTTTCCTGTCTTGATAAAAGTGAGGTTCTATATATGGCTGTTAAATCACATTTAAGAGCCTTGGAGTAGGGTTACAACTGACTAAACAATGGAGAAAACATATAATATTCACATGAACTGTAGGAAAAACATTTATTAATGTCAAAATTTATTCAATCTAATGAGTCCTAAAAGACATATATAAAGCATTGCACACACAAACAGTATGATATACATTTTTCTCAAATGCTTATGGATCATTCTCCATAATAGACCATATATTGGGTCACAAGAGAGACTCAATAAATTTAAAAAGATTGAAATCATACAAAGCACCTTCTCTGAACATAATGAAATGAAGCTGGAAATCAGCAACAAGCAGAGAAATGAAAAGTCAGAAATATATGGAGGTTATAGAACACACATTGAAACAATCAGTGGGCCAAAGAAGAAATTGCAAGAGAAATCAGTAACTATCTTGAGACAAATGAAAATAAGAACACAACATATCCAGACCTATGGGATGTAATGAAGGCTGTGCTGAGAGGAAACCATATAGCCCTAAATACTTAAATTATAAAAAGAAGAGCCAAAATCAAAGACCAAACTGAACAATTGGAGGAAGTAGAAAAAGAACAGCAACTAATCCCAAAGCAAGCAGAAGGGACCACATAACAAATAGAAGAGAAATAAATAAAATAGAGAACAACAAAAAATAATAGAATCAACAATACCAAAAGTTGGTTAAGAAGAACAAAATCAACAAACTCTTAGCTAGACTGACAGAGAAAAAAAGAGATGCAAATAAAATCAGAAATGAGAGTGGGGATATTTCTACTGACCCATTAAAAATAAAGAGGATCATTAGAGGATACTTTGAACAACAGTATACCAATAAATTTGACAATATAGACAAAAATGGACAAATTCCTAGAAACATATGAAAAACTTACTCAGACCCTAGAAGAAATAGAAGACCTCAAATAAATAAGAGATTGAAACAGTCATCAAAAACCTCCACAAAATGAAAAGCCCAGGACCAGACCACTTCACAGGTTAATACTACCAACCATTCCATTAAAAATGAATAGCAATCTTGCTCAAAGTCTTCCAAAAAATTGAACAGGAGTTAACACTATTGACTTCAAACTCACTCTTTGAAGCCAATGTCACACTAATACCAAAGCTAGATGAAGCTATCACAACAGAGAAAATTATAGACCAATTTCTTTTATGAATACAGATTTAAAAAGCTTTAACAAAATACTTGGGAATTGAGCCTAACAACATACTTAAAAAATTATATATCATGATCAAGAGGGTTTTATACCAGGGAAGCAAGTATGTTTCAATACAAGAAAATCAATCAAAGGAATAAACCATGTTACTAAGTCTAGGAGGAAAAATCACATGGTCATCTTAATTGATGCAGAAAAAGCATGTGACAAAATACAACATTCTTCCTTGATAAACACCCTCTGAAAGATGAGAATAGAAGGAAACTTTCTCAACATGTAAAGTGCATATATGAAAAATCTACTGCTAACATTGTAGTCAATGGTGAAAGCTTGAAAACTTTCCTTCTGGGTCTGGAAATGTACCAGGATAACCAAAGGCAAGAATGTTATTCAATATCATCTTAGAAGTTCTAGCTAGAGCAATTAGGCAAGAAAAAGAAATAAAAGGCATTAAAATAGGAAAGGAAGAAGCAAATTTTCACTAATCTCTGATGACATGTTCCTATAACTAGAAAATCCTGAAAAACCTACAAAAAAGCTCCTAGACTTCATATACAAGTTCAGCAAAGTGAGAGGATACAAGATTATTATGCAAAAATCATTAATGTTTCTATACACTACTAATGAGCAGTCTAAGGAGGAAGTCAGGAAAAAATTTGCATTTCTAATAGTGACTAAAAGAATAAAATATTTACGGATAAACTTAACCAATGACATAAAGATATTGGTATTAAAAAAAAAAAAACCTACAAACATTGATAAAAGAAACCAAAGAAGACCTAAATAAATGGAAGGACATTCCATGTTCATGGAGTAGAAACTGAATATTGTTAGGATATCAATGCTACTTAAGTTTATCTACAGAGTCAATGCAATCCTGATAAAAATTCCAACAGCCTTCTTTGTAGAATTGGAAAAGCCAATATCCAAATTTCTTTGGAAGGGTAAGTGGCCCTGAAAAGCCAAAAATACCTTTAAAAAGAAAAACAAAAGTGGACACATTTACTTCCTGACTTTAAACCATATTACATAACTACAGTTGTGAAAACAGCATGGTACTGACATAAAGATAGGCATGTTGATCAGTGGAATCAAATTGAGAGTTCAGAAATAGGTGTCCACATTTATGGTCAAGTGATTTTTGACAAGGCTGTCAAGCCCACCCAGCTTGGCCAGACCAGTCTCTTCAACAAATGCTGGGAGAACTGAATATCCATATCCAAAAGATAGAAAGAGGATGCCTATCTCATACCGTATACAAAAATTAACTCAAAATGGATCGAGGACCTAAATATAAAAGCTACAACCATAAAATTCCTAGAAGAAAATGTTTGGAAACATCTTCACAATCTTGCATTAGGTGGTAGTTTCTTAACCTTTACACCCAAAACATGAAAAATGAAAGAAAAAAAATTTAAATAGGACCTCCTCAAAATTAAACATTTTTGTACCTCAAAAGATTTTGTCAAGAAAGTAAAAAGGCAGCCTACTCAACGGGAGAAATATTTATAAACCACATATCTGATAAGGGCTTTTATATCCATGTTATATAAAGAGATTATACAACTAAATTATAAATGGACAAGCAATCCAATTAAAATTGAGCAAAAGTATTGAATAGAAATTTTTCCAAAGAGGAAATACAAATTGCCAGTAAGCACAGAAAAAAAAATGTTCAAAATCACTAGGTGAGAGGTTTATGCAGAGCAAAACCACAATGAGATATCATTTCATACCCTATAGGATGGTCATTATTTAAAAAAAGAAACAGAAAAATATAAGTACAAGAGATGATGTGGAGAAATAGTAACACTCCTTAACTTTTTGTGGAAATATAGGATGGTGCAGCCTCTGTGGAAGACAGTTTGTTGGTACCTCAAGAAGCTAAATATAGAGCTGCATTAAAATCCAGCAATTCCTTTACTAGGAAAATATTTAAAAGAAATGAAAGCAAGGATGCAAACTGACATTTTCACATTGATGTTCATAGCAAGATTATTCATATTTGCTAAAATATGGAAACAACCCAGGTATCCATCAACTGATGAAAGGATAAATAAAATGTAATATATGCATACAATTGAATACTATTCAGCTTTATGAACAAATTAAGTTGGGATGCTTTTGACATCATGAAAGTACCTTGAGGACCTTATATTGAGTGAAATAAGCCAGAGAGAAAAGGACAAATATGAAATGGTTTCACTAATATGAATGAAATATGATGAGTAAATTTTGGATGTAAACTCTGGAGTTAGGTTACTAGTGCAGAGAATGTTGGTTGGGAAAGAAAGCTGATTCTTAATGTATGTAGAATTTTTAATAAGGTTTATTGTGAAAATTTGAAAATGAGTAGAGTTGATGGTAATGCATAATAATGAGTATAACTAACACTGCTCATTTATAAAATGATTGTGGCTGAAAGCAGTAGTCTAGTTACATAAATGTCAATTGTAAGGAAGCTACAGA
>JAQZBX010036210.1:0-24264 GCA_029593785.1 Cabassous unicinctus
CCTGCTTCTCAAAGACTGCTTCTCAAAAGACTGCTTCAACTCTGTTCTTTGCCTTGCCTTTTATATTCAATTCCCCACCCACCAAGGGGTGGGGCTCAATGGCCCTAATCATAACCCAATCTTGCCCAGATTAACAGATCGGTTTACAAGCATGATTCAATTATATTTTTGGAATTCATAATTACATCAAATTGGCCAATGGTTACACTATCCAATAATTTGATATCTTAAATATTAGCTATGTCTAGAGAATGTCTAGGTAATGTCTTAGAACAGGATAATATTAACAATATTCAAGGAAATGAGAAATGAAACACTAAGAATACCCAGTTATTTAAATTATCAGATTGAGACTTTAAGAAGTTATTATAACATTTCTTAATAATGCAAAAGTAACATTATAAAAATGTAAAGAGGCTAAAGCTTAAAAATAGAACTAATGAAAAAAACTGTAATTCTAGAACAGAAAAATATGTATTTATTTTCAAGTATTCAGTGAATAGTCTCAAGAGAAGATTGTTGATGACAGTGGAAAGGATCAGTCAACTTTAATATAAATTTATCAGAGATCTTCAGATTTGATGAACAATGAGAAAAATAATTTTTAAAAAACCCAGAATTTCAGAGATGCGTGAGACAATATTTAAAGATGTGATGTACATATCATTAGGGTTTCAAAAGGACAAGAAAAAGATATTGGTATAGAAACAAAAAAATATTTGAAGAAATAATGGCTGAAAATTTACAACTTTGGTGAAAGATATAAATTACCAAATTCAAGAAGCTCATTAAACTCAAGAAAATTCACAATAAGAATGTCAAAAGTCTTTATAATAAAGCTGCTGAAAAGCAAAGCAAAATTTTTAAAAGAATACTTAAATGTAGCCAAAGAAAATGACACATTAGGTGGAGGGAAAAATATTCATATGACTGTAGAAAAAGAAGACATGGATCATTATCTTTTGGGGGACACTATCAATGCCATATTCAATTCCCAGAGAAAATCCCACAGAGGACATTTTTTGATGGGGAAACAGTATGAGATTCTGAACCATCAGATTTTATCTAAAAGGCATGCTAAGGAAGTTCCTCAGGCTGAGGTAAAAGAGATGAGACATAAACTTGGACCTTCAGGAATAAAGGAAGATGAACAGAAATGAAAAGAAATTGGTAAATATGTTTGACTAATTTTCTCCTCTTAAGTTCTTTAAAATATATATGACTTGTGAATGCAAAAATTATAGCATTTTATGGTGGGCTTTTCAAAATATGGCATAAGTAACACAAATGACAAATTCAACAAAGTGGAGAGGGCAATATGACATGTATGGATTCTATATTTTATTTTAAGTGGCAAATTACTAACTCTAAGTAGACTGTAAACTATTAGATATATGATTTTAACCACTAAACAACCACTAACAAGTTAATATAAAGTGAATTAGCTGAATATATAATAGGTCAATCAAAATGAAATGCTGAAAATGCTCAAATAATCAAATGAGACAGGAATGAGAGAGTTCAAAAACAAAGTCCCAAGGGAAAACAAAACAATAATGTACTATTAGGCCTAAATCCATGCATATGAATAATTATCTTAAAGCTGTAGATCCAAATATACCAAATAAAATAGTGAATGAGTTTAAAACACAACAAAATGAGAGACTCAATTATAAACTATTTACAGTAAGCTAACATTAAATATAAGGATATATAAGGTTAAAATAATTAGATGGAAAAAGATATACCATGTAAACACTTTTCAGAAAAAAAGTAAACTTCAGTACAAGAAAAGTAAGCAGAAATAAAGACATGACATATTGATGAATGGGTCAATTCATAAAGAAGACATAGTAATATAAATGTATATGCACTAAACTATAGAGCTACAAAATACAAAAGGCAAAACCTGATATAAGCAGAAAGGAAAAATAAACAAATCCAAAATTATATGTGGCTATTTTAACAGTCTTCTTTCAGTAACTGACAGAACAAGACAGACATTGGCAAGGATATAGAACATGTGAACATCACTTACAAACTTATTGATCTAACTGAATTTATGCCCACCCTATTCAAAATAACACATTCAACATTCCTTTTCAGCACCTGATAAACGTAGTAGATAGAAAATCTTCAAGGATAAAGAGCTCTGAACTACACAATAAATCATCAGGGCTTAATTGTCATAATAGATTTCACACACAGCATATTTGACCTTTATTTTTTTTTCATGCACTCCTGTAACTTTCAAGGTAAACCAGATTCTAGGACATTAAACTTGAACACATTTAATAGAATTGCAATCATACAGAATGTGTTCTCTCACAGTGGAATAAAAGTGGAAATAAATATAACAAAGATGAGAAATATCTCTAATAACTTGCAAATAAACAATACACTCCTAATAATCAGTGGGTCAAGTAGGAAGATGTAAAGGAAATTTAAAAAGTACATAGAACTTTAAGAAAAATAAACAACATATTAAATGTTTTGATGCAGCTTATACACTGGCGAGAAGGAAATGTATAGCATTAAATGTTTACATTAGAAACATGGAAAGTCTCAAGTCATTAGACTAACTTTTTTCATAAGAAATTACAAAAAGTTCAACTCAAAGCAAGCAGAAGTAAAGAAATAATAAATTAAGGCAGAAATTAATGTAATTAAATATAGGAAATCATTAGAGAATAGTCAGTGACACAGAAGCTCATCACAAGTGGATGTGCTTTTATTTAGGTCTTTTTTCCATTTTGAGTGAATTTTTGTTCATGGTGTTAGGTAGGCATCTACCTTCATTCTTTTTTTATATGGATATCCGGTTTTCATAGCAACATTTTTGAAGACATTATTCTTTCTTTATTGAGAGGAATTGTCTCTCTTATAAAAAACCAATTGGCCTTAAATGTGAAGGTTTTTTCTGAACTTCCATCAGGATTCCATTGTTCTACATGTAATCCTAGTGTGATGACATGGTGTTTTAAAAAATGTAGCTTTGTTATGAGTTTTAGAAATCAGAGAGTGTGAGTTTCCCAACTCATTCTTCTATTTGAAGTGGTTTAATCATTAAGGACCTTTTTATATTCCTTTTCTACATAAGAAAATATCATGCAATAGGAAGAATTAAACATTGGGCATTTATTAGCTCACTGTATTGTGACAAAGAAAAAGGACAAATTAAGGCATCATCAAAGCAATGATTTCATCTTGAAGAAATTCATTCTAGTTCCTGGCTGATGGTTATCCATGGTTTTTGTCTCCTCTGTCCCAAGTCATGTCCCTGGCAGCTTCTCCTGGTCTCTCCATTATCTTCTGAGTTCCACTGAATTTCGGCTTCTTCGTTCTCATTGCTTTCTCTTTGTTTGTTTGAATTTTATGCTACATATAAAGGACTACAGGAAAATGATTAAGACCCATCCTAATAGAATTTAGCCACACTTTCCATGAAGTAATCTCATCAAAAGGTCATACTTACAATGGTTTCACACTTACAGGAATGAATTAAGTTTAAAAATATGTTATTCTGCGGCACCATCAGCTGAAAACCTCCACAGGGCCATTATACTTCCCTATAAATTTGATTGTTGGCTTTTTCATTTCTTCAAAGAAGGATGTTGGAATTTTGATCAAGATTGCATTGAATCTGTAAATCACTTTGGTAGAACAGAACTCTTAACAATATTTAGTCTTCTAATATATGAACATAGAATGTCCTTCCATTTATTTAAGTCTTCTTTGATTTCCTTTATTAACTCTTATAATTTACATTTGTAATCATTTAAATACTTGGCTAAATTTGTCTTAGATATTTGATTTTTTTCATTTTTTTTGTAAATGGAATTTTTTTCTTCAATTCCTCTTCAGATTGTTCATTAGTAGTATATGGCAAAAATACTGATTTTTGCATGTTGATGTTATATTCCACCAAATTATTGAATTTCTTTATTAAACCTAGTAGCTTTTTGTGAATGTTTCAGAATATTAAATATATAGGATTATGTCATATGCAAATAAGCATGGTTAACTTCTACGTTTTCAATGGGGTTACCATTTATTTCTCTTGCTTTCTTAATTGCTCTGGCTAGATCATGTAGTACAATGTGAATAACATTGGTCACAGTGGCTGTGCTTGCCTTGCTCCTGATATTTGAGGGAAAATTTTAGATTTTCACAATTAAGCCTGATGCTTGCTGTGGATTTTCATATATGCCCTTTATCATGTTGAAGAAGTTTCCTTCTATTATTAATTTTCTAAACTATGCTGGATTTTGCCAGATGTCTTTTCTGCATCATTTGACATTATCATGTATTCCTTTTCCTTCATTGTATTCATGTGTTGATTTACATTAATTGATTTTCTTATGTTGAAACACTCTTGCATACCTGGGATAAATCCCGCTAGATCATGGTACATAATTACTTAATATGGTGTTGTGTTCAGTTTGCTAGTATTTTTGGAGGATATTTTTATCTATATTCACAATAGATATAGGTATATAATTTTGTTTTCTTTTGGTATCTTTATCTGGCTTTGGTGTTATGGCAATATTGCCCTCATAGAGCGAATTAAGGAGTTTTCCTTCCTCTTAAATTATTTGGAGATTTTGAGAAGAATTTGGGTTAATTATTCTTGGAATATTTGGTAAAATTTTTTCAATGAAGCCATCTGGTCCTGGGCTTTTCTTTTTAGGCAGGTTTTTATTAATGATGAAATCCCTGTATTTGGTATAAGTGTATTTTGATATCTTATTTCTTCTTGAGTCAGTGTAGGTAGATTTTGTGTTTCTAGGAATTTGTCCATTTCTTATAGGTTATCTAATTTGTTAGTATATTGTTGTTCATAGTATCCTGTTTGTGTTAAGTTCATATATGAATTTGGCTTCATTATGGTGTCTAATTGCTTAGTCAATCAAACACTGGCCTAATTATTACTGCAAGGGTATTGGTAGATTTAAATCTGCCAGTTGATTCCATCTATGGTGGTTTCATGTACAATCAAAAAAAGAGATAGTCTTCAACAATGAAAGAAGTCTCATCCAATAAGTTGAAGGCCTTGAACTGAGACCTAATGATCTCAGCAGTCAGAAAGAAGATTAGATTGGGCCTACCAGGATAGCCCAGTATTATCTCTTCATCTCAAATTTCATTACCTTAGTCACATCTGCAAAGCCTTTTTGGCCCTGTTATGTAATATAGTCATAGATTCCAGGAATTAGGACATGTCCATCTCTAGGAGGAAATTTTCTCCTTTATCACAATCTGCCAATGAAATAAGGGTGACTCTTTTATATAATCTTCATTTAACTGGATCCGTATAAAGCATAAATCACTCACTAATGTCTCATATAACACTAGGTTACATAGTAAATTACTTACTATGTAATTACTTACTAATTAAGTCACTCAGGACCCATACTCTACTTGGTTCTTGTTAATTGATAAGTTTTACATTACCAGGATGGTAGTACATGAAATAGATTATTTGTGACTACTTCAAGCACTCAAGATATTCACTCTTGTCCAGTTTGACTGTGCCTTTAACTCCTCACTTGTCATCCTGGTGATATAACTCTAGTTGTTCCTCTTTAATGCTTACTACAACATGTTCCATAGCTTTTTGTATGCTAAGACATTTTATCATCTTCCTATTTAACTCTGACAAAATTTCTACTAGGATATCTGTTAAAGAATGTGAGGAGACAAGGTGACTTAAAAGAGACAAGGTGACTTAATTGGTAAATTCCCTTCTGTCAATAATGAAAAACCCAGTTGAACTGCAAATTTTGGAGGATGATTTGTTTCTAGTGACAGACAGCCTGGTGATTGCTGATTGCCACATGATTTCTCTTATCAGGTATTACATGACACTTGGACCTTGAAATTGAGCAGAAAAAATTTATATCCACAGCTGAGAATTTTGGCTTTTAAATATGAAAATTTTCTTGCTGTATTTCTTTGCAAAATGATTATTTTTATGTTTTTACTACATTTTATCCTGTCCCTTAGTAGTATGATTGTGTATTCATTGAACATTATTGGAGAATGATTGTACCAAAGCCAAAAACATAAAACCAAGGCAAAATGCATGAATCAATTACAAAATTATATCTAATATTGTTAGACAGGTTTTGGTTAGGAGGGGGACTGGCATAGACAAATTATTCATTCATAGTATTTGCATTTCAGGTAGGAAAAATATATAAGATTTCCTACACTGGGCTTTTATCATGGACATATAAATTTAAAGAAGAGCACTTTCTCTTATCTAATCCAATATTTCCTTGTGTCATAAAAGAATATGTATGCAGAATAAACATATGAAAATAAGATATAACAACCCAATAGTGCATCTTCATCAAATGGACCACACTAATCTAACTGAATAAGAATCAGGAAACCATTTATGACATCCAGGCCACACTCACATGTACACAATTTCTTAACACTAGCAAAAAGGAAAATCCAAAGTGAACAGGAAATTTGTTTCAAGTGGACTAGATTTTGCCTGGTTGTGAAGCGTTTCCTGTAGCCAAATAAAAATATACCATAATGTCAAGTAAGCACTTTATTATATATAATTATCTGTATTGTATCTATAATATATACTATGCTACATATTATATAATATATAATAATATACTTGCTATATAACATATAATATGTAAGATATATTACATATTATAGCATTGTATTTTATATGCACACATATATGTTATCTTATAACAAGTGAGAATTTCTGTAATTGTCATTAAAAAAAGCTCTTTATTACATTAGTTGGTATCATTTGATGACGTAGAAATAACACACTCAATGTGCTAGCAAAGTTTTTCAAAAATATACTTGTAATCAGAATGCCTCCACACTTGTGTAATAATAAGCAATATTTTATTTCTGGGGGAAAAAATTCTATAGGTCATTAATTGTACTACAAAATGTGCACATTTTTCTGTGAAGATACTTTTCAGAATTTAAAAGCTTCTGCCCCTAAAGAAAACTCTAATACATCTAAAATTTCACAAATCTGATGATTTATATATACCCTTCAAAATTATTATATATGCATGCACACATGGAAAACAAATTTTTTTGAGATAGTCCAAAATTCCAAAATATATACACAACACCTTTTACAAATTACCACTGCAAAGAAGATTGGTCTGTTATTACACACTGGCCAGATAGCAAGAAAAACATGTGCTTATATGATGAAGTGTAATTTGTGCACCTCTCAAACTATAATGAAGCTATACAAGAATAATTAATTGTTTGATTGATTGATAATAGCTTTCTGTCTTCAATTTTGGGTTAGAAAAATAATATGCCAAGGAATGCAGCCATTTTCCCAATGCTTGTTTTACTTATGAGATTCAATCTACAAAGTTATTGGTAAGTCTTAAAAAATATATTAAATTTGAACCTCCCTCATTTTTCTACAAAGGTGTAATTGTTCCACAAAAATCTATCAGTGCAGTTATAGAGGAGAAAGTAAATTTTCATTACATACACAGTTTTTATCTTTATTTCACAAAATTCTTGGATTAGTAGTAAAGAAATGAGGTAGTTCTGATCCAAATACACTTCTATATTGCTACAATTACTAATGGGATTTTTACTAATTATTAGGGAATAAAAAAACGTTGAGTCCAAAACATAATTGTCAAACATGTGACTCTTTTATGGGCTTACTCCAATGGCAGGGGAAAATGGTACCAGAGATTATGGAGTTTGGAAAGAAATGTGAAAAAGTCTACCATAACTTTAATTTTTATTACAAGCATTAATTATATCCTAGAAGGACTTTGGTATCTTTAATGAGAAGATCAACATGCAGAGGGTTTGGGGGGATTACAGTTCAAACGAAATAGGCCACATATTATTTTGCAGCTTCAAGCCATTATACTGAATTCCTTTATATCCTCCAAGGACTCATCCATTGTCATCAATTTTTTGGTGAAATAAGACTTTGCAATACATAATTACTAATACTATCATATGGATTATAATTTTTAGTTTTCAAATATATTTTCTTTAGAGAGGCTTTATGGCAAATATTATTCTTAAGAAGGTAATATTTAAATGGCCCTTTAGAAGTGAAGCAAAGAGGAAAACTTTTATATAGAGCAGTGCTCATCCAAACTGGATTGAGGATGTATTTGTTTGGAGTATAGTAATGAAATGGATAAAATATCTAAAGCAGAATACTTTAGGACCATAATTGCAAGGAATAACATGGAAATAACTACAAAATAAACTGGCTGAGACTGGTGCAAATTTTGTCATATCATGTGCTTAGACAAGAACTTGTAAGAGACTAAATCCATATATGCGTTCCTTTTAGAAATATGATTTGAGTAATTCTACATAGGGTCATAACATGCTAAAATATGATTACCAATGCTTTACTATCTCTAGGTTTTGATAAGACTTTGAAGTAGGACATAGTAATATATATTTAAACAGTTAATCATTTAATCACTTGCTCAACAAATATTCACCCACTGACCGGTTTCTATGTTGTAGAAATAAAGGAGAATGCTAGCAAATACAAGTCGAAGATTTTAACAATTGTTTTGAAAAATAATCTTGCATAAATTCTATTATATTTAAGTTAACTTCTTAGAAGCTTGACTTGTATTCATACCTTTTAAAGGGAAAATATGCTGTACATTATTTTATTTATGAGACAAAATTATTCGTTACACATGGCATTTTGAAGGTAGATAAATGTGGCTAGTTTACAGCAAGCACAGTACATTTCAAGCTAACTGTTTAAAGTACATCCTCAGGCAGAAGTGATTACTTGTCAAAGGGGTAATAGAGAAATTTAAAATGTTTCTTTGAAAATTGTGTGACTATCAGTTAAATCAATGACAAGCTTATTATGCTACTTTTTAAGTAATAATTTTCTTAGTGTTGTTATAACATACTTGTACCTAAGACTGTATATCATGGGATTACACATTGGAGTCACAATGGTGTAGAAAAGAAAAAGTAGTATGTCAGTTTCTGCAGAATGATTGCATTTGGACCTTAAATAGGTGAAGGTAGCAGATCCCAAGAATAAAACAACAACCAGCAGGTAGGAAGAACATTTAGCAAAGACTTTGGCCTGTCCTTGCACTGTTGGCAACTTCAGAATGGTGGAAATGATTTTGCTGTAGGGGGCAAGTATCAACATAAAAGGGAATCAACAAAAAACATAGCTACTACAAAGACAGATAACTCATGCATTGATGTCTCCCCACAGGCCAGCTTGAGAAGTGGAGGGATGTCACAGAAGAACTGGTTAATTTGGTTAGACTTGCAGAAATGAAGAGAGAAAATTTGACATGTTTGCCCTATCTGGACTGGGATTGCACTGATCCAGGAACCAATTGCAAGCTGAATACATGTCTTTTGATTCATGACTAGAAGATAGTGTAGTGGGCTACAGATGGTCATGTAGTGATCATAGGCAATCACAGCCAGGAGGAAACATTCCACGGTTTCCAGAATAAGGAATAAGCATATTTGGGTGGTGCACTTCATCATAGAAATGCCTCTCTCCTGAGTCCAAAGGTCTACCAGAATTCTGGGGAGAGTGACAGACAGATAACAGATTTCCAATGAGGAAAATTTGCCAGGAAAAAATACATGGGTTTCTGTAGTGTAGAGTAAAGCTTGGTTGTTATGATTATGAGGCTATTTCCAAATAAAATAATCATGTATATGATAGAGAACACTCCAAAAAGAAATCCTTGGAGATATGGAAGGTCAGAAAATCCCAGGAGTACAAATTGCATCACTGTGGAAACACTGTCTTCTGCTTTTTTCTCTTCATGTTTCATCTGTAGGAATTAATTAATCAGAAATGAAAATTACTTTATTTTCCTTGGCTTTTGTTTTCTCCCGTATAATTTTAGTACTGTATGACCACCAATTTTAGCAACTCCCTTTAAGAAAAAATGTTATACCTACCAATGGCTGTACATGTCCATAAGAAAATTGTCCCTTCAAAAAATATTAGAGATATATTTCCATTTTGCAGTTGATGTCATATGTGAATTTTAATTTTTCTATCTATTTGAATTCCCCAAATCTGAATTTATGTTCAGTTCTAATAATCATTCCATTCTTTCAACTGGCCATGCTCCTCTCTTCTCAATTGTTTTACTCTATTATCAATTAAAATTAATTTCCTTGTGAGAGTAAATAGTTTGTAAGCCATCTAAAATAGTTTTGTAAATGAAGCATTCAAATATATTTCATTAAATTATAGTGATTTTCCTGTAGTATCTCCAAAGTCTTTAGCATTATGCATATCTAGTCTCTTTTAGTATAAAAAAAATGATGAGCTCAACACCAAATAATATGTGATGCCATTTAATCTTTTATATTGTGTTACCATTTGAATAGATGGTATGTGAAGTCAAAAGTCGTATGTTTTATTTAGATTTTGTAGTGGGAGGAAATGGTCTTCCTGTCCAAGAAAGCTGAAGAAGTCAGTTAGGCTCACTGGGCATCTGGCTCAATCAAGCAATTTTAACCAGAACATGCAAATCTTTATGCTGAATTACAAACCATTTACAAAAAAATACAAACACTACAACTTTTTTATTGAGCAGGTTTTGCTGAGTTCTTGAAACATTTATACAATTCAGAAATAAAATCACTAGATAATTAAGCCACGTGTTGACACCTTTATTCATTCACATTCTTCATTTTTACTTTTCTGGTTACCCCAGTGAAATAATGAATTTTTCTAATGCAGGGATTCTGTTATCAACTACTGAATCTATCATGGCAATGTATATATGCTTGTTTTCAAAGAGCGTTTGTAAAATCAATTTGGGGGTAGGAAATAAAAATCAGAATTTGGCAAATGCAAAGAGAAGGTTTTCTTTTTTTTTTTTTCAATCAAGAAGAATTCTCTAATGACAAAAATGAAAACAGATCAATATTCCCCAATATTTTCAGATTCGTTTATTGCGGGACTTAACTCTATCATAGAAGGACTTATCAATAATATATTCTCCCAATTCAGTAATGCACAGCACTATTATGCTCATTATTTAGGTATTATTAGATTTTAATGAGATAGATTCCCCAGATTTAATACATGTAAAGCACCTAAATCCATGGTTAACACTCAATAAATGTTAGCACTTATGATGATGACAATGGTAATAATCTTTGATATATTGGCTCACCCATTATATTACAAAGTGCTTTGCATTTTGTTTACATTTGATCTTACAACCTTGAAAGTCAGAAAATTCCAAAGGTTATATGAAACAGTCTTTGAAATTTTTTAAAAAATCAAGAATTTATTTCATTTTCTGGAATTGAATATGCTTTGCCAATGCTTAAAAAACAGCAGACACATGCAAAAATTAATTTGGTATTGGGCAGAAATTGTTCAGGCTTACCTGTTTGTATCAAAGGAAATTCTTTACTTACCTTTATCAATTGAGATAAAAAGCAGGGATAAAATTAGAAGAATGTGTTTTTTTTAATGTTAGATAATTTCCTTATTGAAACAGGTTTTATCATCTTCTAAAATATATTCTGCTATAATGAAAAATAGTGCTTTTTAAGCATGAAATATTCTCTGCCATGGGGATTAGCATATTTCCCATCTTAATCTCTAAATGAACTAAACTATTCTTCCTGCCACTCGAGGAGTTTGGAACAATCAAAAACATATATAACCATACTACTCCTAATGTATTTTCTCAGTCTTTCTATAACTCTTGCTATTAATTTCAAACGTGTTTCATGTGACTCTTGGCAATAGATTAGAGATTCTGTCACATATTAAATTGTATATTTATGATATATTGTTCCATATATACCTCATAAAGCCTGGCAAATTAGAGCTATGTTTTGGCAGAGTATGATCACAAAGTCACATGTTCAAATCCCTACCCTTTATTATATGGCCTATTGAATGTCTATGTGTCAAATATTTGTAAAAATAAAGAAATGATAGCATTTCAATTGCAGATGGTCCTAATTTTAAAAGACATGGAGAAAGGAAATATGCCCATTTTAAGCCTTAGGGATATGTTTGTCTAATTTGAGGGTAGTGGACTCCCAAATCTTTTAGTAATTTAAGATAAACAATTAATTTAAATTTAAATAAGTGTATTAAATAGATCAATTAATGAAATCAACATGTCCTAATATTATATCTGCAAATTTAAAATTTGTGATTATTGAAAATATCAGGAACTTATAAATACGCAAGATTTAAAGATTTGTATAAAAGATGCAAAAGAAAACTCTCTTAGTAGAAGTATACATGCCATGAAAAATTCAGTAGAAATTGTCTAAAGTCGTTAGAACAGTGATGTCATACTCAACATGAATATTTCACCTCTACATCAAAATTGGTCGGATGTGCCTTATTACTTCCCAGACAACAGAAAGTGTGTTGGGAAAGGTGGGGAGGGAGGGATGAAGAAAAGCACTCATTTATTCCTTTTGAGTTGTACAAATTGAAAGCAGTATGCAGATCTTCCAGTCATTCACCATCATTAAAATTTAATCACAAAACCATACCAAGCTCCCAGAGTATCTAGAAAATGTAAACTCTAGCTGCACAGTCATATGTCCAGCTAAGACTTTATCATTAAATAAGATAATAATGAATATCAGTGGAAACTAATGGTTTTCTTACATTAGTGTCTTTCTGGTCATCTAAATATGCGTTTGTATGATTCTTTCCCTGCATAGAACAGGCCTGAATGTTCAAAACCTAAAACTGTAAGTAGTTACCTTATCTAGCTTGGAGTCAACTATCTATATAAGTCAGATCACTTGTTTCCTCTTATTCTAGGGATTATAAAACAATAGAATTGCTTCCTTAATATGCTACTTCCAACACATTAATGGGCATGAAATCACAAAAACATGATAGAGGAGAATGTTTCAAGTTGACAGGAATTAGAAATAAATTCCTCATATATAAAAATAAATGCATAGATGGATAAATATGTTATAAACATTGATCTACTATTCAGAGGTTCTATTAGAATTCATCAATTATGATTTCTTTTATTTTATGATTTTTAAAACTTTGCTCATTAAAACCCATTTCATTTTGTTTTTACCTTTCATTTTAATAATAGTGAATGATGATGAGCATTTTATCATATGTTCCAACCCACCTCCTGAAGGGCAGGATTTGCTGAGGACACAAGACCAAAGAACACACCAGGCAGAGATTTAGACATAAGCTTTTTTGGGAATAATGTACAGAAGAGACCTTGATGGCAGTCAATCGAAGTATAAACAAAGTTAACACTCTGCAAGAGGATAGGAGAAAATGAGGGGTGATATAAGGGCCTCAGAACAAAGATATTCCATAGGGCATTCCAAAGGGTATGAGAACAGATCTGTGATCGTCTGGTGACTGGGCAAATGGGGTTAGGTGATGGTATCTCAGAAATGAAGTTTTACCACTCAGAGATTTGGTTTAAGACATTCTCTCCCCTCTGGGGAGGGTTGGTAACCTTTAACTTAGGCACAGATCCTGCAAGTGGCTTATGCTGAGGACTTTGTGGGGTCTGGGCCCAACAAGTGATACCCTGTGGCTCAGTAAACTGGTGATTTCCTCCTTAAAGACTGAAAGCTGGATATGCCTGCATGGTCAGCAGAAAAGGGAGTTATGGACATCCTGAACTTATGAGATCTAACTCTGAGCTCTGATTGAGTAAGCACTGAAACCGGGATAGCAAGGATAAGACTGATCGCTTGAGGAAAAACATAAGACCATTGAACAACTCCTGTGTCATGTAGGAGTTTCCATGTAGCCTTCACATGTTTTTTCTTTTTTCTTTTCTTTCTCTGCATATAAAAACCACAACTACATTCTCACAGAGAACTGGTTTTGGGAAGATTCCCCCAGTTCTTCACATGTGATTTCACAATAAGTCACTTTCCCACTGAGAGACATGTTTCTCCTTTATAAATATTTATTTTTATTTTTTATAATAATTTTTTTATTTTTTAAAAGATACTTAGATTACATAAAATGTTACATAATAAATATAAGGGATTCCCGTATGCCGCACTCCCCAGACCTGCCACTTTTCCCCACGTTAACAATTTCTTTCATTACTGTGGTACATTCATTGCATTTGATAGACACATTTTGGAGCATTGCCACTTAGTATGGATTATAGTTTACATTTTAGTAGATGACAGGTGGAGTCCATGTCCTTGGGAAATAATTCCTTCATTAACTTTACATGTGGCAGTAATAGGCTTAAGATTGTGGTGAAAACATGTGCTAGAAGTGAGCAACGGCATAGCTTAATAGTCCAAAGTGGAAACATGTTTTAGATAAGTTCAATCAACCCAGTGTTAAAGGTACTAAGGTAAGTGTTATATAATATTCAGGGAAGAACAAGAGAGGGCTAGGCCAATGAATGTAATGAGAAATAATTTGTTTATTTTCTCCAATAGTAAACATTTTAAAGTGTATATAGATAGGATGTAATTTTGCCTTTTGAAAAGATATTTGAAATTCTCATCACCACCTTATCCCTTATCAACCATTTCCTTCTTTGTAAATAACCTTTATCTAAATTTGATAAGTGGATTCACATGAATAGGGATTTTTAAAAAGATTTACTTTATTTCCTCCCTCATTGGTTGTGCTTCTTGTCTGCTCTCTGTATCTGTTCATTGTGTGTTTTCTGTGTCTGCTCATCTTCTTTTTAGGAGGCAGGAGGCATTGGGAACCAAACCTGGGATGTCCCATGTTAGAGGGAGGCACTCAAACACCTGAGCCACATCAGTTCCCTGCTTATTGGATCTCTCATTGTGTCTCTTTGTTGTGCCTTCTCATTGCATCATCTGGTTGCATCAGCTTGCCATGCTAGCCCCTTATGTCAGCTCAATGTCTTACTCATCTTCTATAGGAGGCACTGGGAACTGAACCAGGACCTCCCATGTGATAGAGAAGCACCCAAATACTTGAGCCACATTTGCATCTCAATAGGGATTTTTTTTCCACTTTACTATGTATTTTCATAGAGGAAAAAGAGTTTATTATTGACAGTAAAATTTTAGGTCCTGTGAAATTTTTTGAAGAACCAGAGAGACCAGAACACATAAAGAGGCTAACTATATCTTTTAACTGAGAATCAAAGAAAAGATACGAGTTTGGCAGTGATAACTAGTATTGCAGGTCCATGGTAAAACTGATTATGGCCTCTGAGAACCATGAGGAGTCATGCTAGGATTACAATTCACTACAGTATTCTAAGGGGTGACAATAGTTTTTGTTATTGGCCTGCCTAACCATATATCTTACAATGAACACCTGAATTTTATAGAGATGAAAAAGGAAGAACTTAATGACCCCAAATTCTGTATGAACCCTGTGAAATTCTGTAAAGTGCTATACATTCCTGCAAGTTTTTCTGCCTTTTTAATGAATAATAGACCTATCCCTTGTACTAAATCATTCTTATGTAGGAAGTACTTTACACGTTAGCTCATTTATATCTCCAAATTCATAATAGTTTGTTAAACCATTTCATAGATGTAAAAACGGAGGTCATTGAGAGTGGTTGGAATAAACAAACCTAAGCCATGGTCAAAAATGTCAGATCACAAATCTTGCTTCCAATGTGATGAGTGTAGATTTATATGAAATTGGAGAAGAGTGTTTTAATTATGATTTCTGAATGCAAATTTTAAAATCAATATCTGCAAATCATAATTACCAGTTTATCAGGCACTAGCCAAATTATATCACACCACAACTCATGTGACATTGCCTTATAATGAAACTTTATATATTCAGTATGTGAAAGTCCCTGCAAGTTTATCTGATATATAGGTATGAGGTCAGCATGCAGAATGATTTAACAGGAATTGCAAATGTAATATGAGCTTTTGAGTCACATAGACCTTCCATTCCTCAGTTCTTTCCTCAAAACCATCTTACTGTGACTCTAGTGGTGCTTTCCTTTTCTGAGTTTCAATGTCTTTAAAGTTTTAGGAAGCAGTGACCTTCAAAGATGTAGTTATAGACTTCATCCAGAAAGAATGGAGCATGATTGACACTTTCCAGAGAACGATGTTCAGAGAAGTGATGCTAGAGTCTATCAATAATATGGTTTCCATTGGTGAGTCTCAGAAAATGTATATATTAACTATATATCTTGCCACCTATCCATCTGACTGTCTCTCTAATCTTTCTAATTCAACAAGTATCGAGAAGAGCTTCCTTTATTCCACTCAAATATCTACACTTATCCTTCTGTAAACTTTATCTGAAAGAAATTTGATTCTTCACTTTTATTTATCACACTTTCACACCAGTAGACTATAAACTTCTTGACTAAAATTTCATGCTTTATAGCTACTCAAACTCCAATAATGGAAATGTGCTGAGAACTCAATGTATGCTATTTAAATGGATATATAAATTGATTAAACATTATCTGAATAATTACTATGCTTTAGGGCCTTTACTCATATTTCACAACATAGTAGAAAAATAACATACATACATATTTCCATATATAACTGATATTTATTTTTGGTGGACCTTATGTTTATTGGATTCTTTTTAAAATATAAAACCACTGTGGAAACAATTTTTCCTTTTATAGAATGTGTAAGATACTGCTATATTTGAACATGGCCATAGTCCTCAATGACGACAGATCATTAATATTTTATGGCAAATATTTGAGCATCTTTTACTGTTGAATTATTGTCAATATCCTGTATTCAGTGTGTGCTTCCCTGTGCTGACCTTAAATGTTTACATTCTTCTTCTTCATAGACTGTCCAGACTTGATGACAATGCCTTCTCTGCAATTAATTAAAAAACAGCTGTATCTCTTTCCTATAAACAGGGTATCAACTCTGCATATCACATATGATTTCTCAATCGGAGCAAGAAGAGAAATTATGGAAAGAAATGTTGGGATTTCTCCAACACCAGAGAACAGGTGAGCTACAGCAACTTGTACATTCATACAAGGAGAGGATTGGGGAATAAATTAGTAGATCCTTGAAAATATCAATGGAAAATTAGCATAAGTGAGTGGTATTCCCTTAAGTGATAACAAGAAAAAAGGGCAGGGAATCCACAAATGATGCCATTATTCCTCACATGTGTTAATCTCTATTATATTATCCATTGTCATCATATTTGACTTTATGCAAAAGAATATTAATATACTTATTGCAGTTAAATTTTCACATAATTCGCTTGCAATTGTTCTCCTCTCTGAAGATTATCCTCCACAACATCCATTCTTAATTATAAGTATACCTTAATTTGGCTTTCTTTCCTTTTCTAATTGACAATATTTGAAACATATCACATGAGCACTGGTTTTTTCAAATTTTCATTTTGATAATTCTATTGCAGCAATGTTGTTTGCTTTTTTCCCTAATCTTTTCAGGCAGGGAATGTTATTTTGATAAATAAGAAATTATGTCCATGCAACATATCTAAAGAAGGGACACATCCATCACCTTGAGTATGGTAAGTTTCACTGGTATGTATTCTGTTCATTAAAATAGAGACCTGGGAAAGGAATAAGTAAGCTATTCAGAGCAATCACTTTGCTCTAATTAAAGGTGTGATTGAGTACTGTTCCAGCAAAAATTTTTGTAAAGTTTAAATTGAGGGAAATATTAATTTGACCTCAAATCCATTACATGAGGTCTTAAAAAATGGCAATTGCTTAAAAATTGTTGTAGTCTTTCTAATATAATGATGTTTTCAAAACTAATTAAATATCTCTGAAGTTGATATGTTACAAATGAGAAAACATGTTCATGCAAGGGAAAAACACAGCATGTTAATGTAAATAAGCTGAAAATTTTTAACTACACATATTAGTACATTAGTCTAGAATTCATATATTGAGAATTGGTTTTAGAAGAAACCTTTGTCTCTCTTCTCTTTCCCAAGAGCAGAATTTTCACACTGTTGAGGATCACCTTGAATGTAATGACTTGGGAGAAGATTTCATTCACAGTCACACAACCCAATATGTGTTTCTTCATGTGTGAATTAAATCTTCTATCAGAGAACAATTTCAAGAATAACTCAGTGACAAGGCATCTTTCAATCAATATAAGCAAATTCACACTGAATGTAAATGATAAAACTGTGATCTTTGTGGGAAAGCCTTCATTCATTGTTCTAACCTTAAACTACATGAAAGAACTCACACTGGAAAGAAGTCTTATGAATGTTGTCAATGTCAGAAAAACTTCAAAAATATTTCTGCACTTAGAGAACATGAGAGAACTCACACTGCAGAGAAACTGCATGAATGTCATCTATGTGGGAAATCCTCCAGTCAAAGTTCTACCCTTAGACAACATGAGAGAACTCACACTGGAGACAAACCATACTAATGCAGTCTATGTGAGAAATCCCTCAGTCAACGTTCTAAACTTAGAAAGCATTAGAATACTCACACTGGAGAGAAAACCCTATGAATGTCATCTATGTGAAAAATCCTTCAATCAATGTTCTACCCTTAGACAACATAAAAGTACACACACTATAGAGAAACTTTATGAATGCCATCTATGTAGGAAAGCCTTCAATTGAAGTCAAACCCTTATAGAATATGAAAGAATTCACACTGGATAGAAACCTTATGAATGTCACCAATGTGGAAAATCCATCAGTAATATTTCTGCTTTTAGACAACATGAGAGAACTCACACTGAAGACAAAACATATGAATGCAATCTATGTGTAAAATCCTTCAGTCAATGTTCTAACCTTAGAAAACATGAGAATACTCACACCTGGAGAGAAACCTTATGAATGTCTTCTATGTGAAAAAGACTTCAATCAATATTGCACTCTTAGACTAAATGAGAGAACTCACATTATAAATGTAGTGAATACAGAATCACAGCTCTTTTGCTTAAATTGATAGCTTCAACACAGGAGTATAATTCTCTGTCAAGGTAATCAATGCAAAATACCTTTTTTTGTAATTTAGCCTTACAATGTGTGAGTGAATTACACTTGGAAAAACCATGTATTTATAGTGTACAGAAGACATTTATGCAGATCTCTAGCCTAAGAACATTCAAGATGAACATAGAGTAGAATTAATTCCTAAAACAGAAAATCAGACAGGGAAATCTTTAACAGGAGAAAGAGACCCTATGGGAAAAACAGATAATTTTAAAAAATCATTTTATTTTTTTAAAGATACTTAGACTAAATAAATATTACACAAAAAATATAGGGATTCCCATACACCTGATCTCCTACACCTTCCACTACCTCCCACATAAACATCCCTCAGTAGTGTGGCCCATTAATTACAATTGATAAACACATCCTGGGGCTTTCCTATTAAGCATGGACCATAGTTCACATTGTAGACCACACTCTCTCCCACACAGTTCTGCATGTTATATGATGATATAAAATGGCCTATATCTGTCATTGCAATGTCACTCAGGACAATTCCCAAGTCCAAAAAACCCACGGTATTACAACTGCTTTTCCCTTTCCCTGCCCTAAGAGCCTCCATGGCCATTGGCTCCACATCAATCTTGGAATTTCTTCCATTGCTTGAATCACAATATGTCTATAGTAGAATACCAGTAAGTCCACTCTAGTCCATAGGTCTTCCCCCAAATCCCGAGGAAACTGGGATGGTGAAATCCACATTACCTCCAATTGAGAGGGGTCTTATATACCACAGGGAAGATGGATGGGATTATCCTGACTACAGGTGTAAATTCTCTTCATTTCCTGAGAAGGCTGTGGTCAATCATCTTCTATGCACCAGTTGTCCTGGGTGAGTCCAATGAGCTGTAGGGTAGGAGTTGCAGTCCCACCGAGGTTCTGGGCCCAGCTGGCACATGGACAGCCCAAAGACTCAAATCTCTGAATGTACAACTACAAACTCCAGCACCAAGTATAGGTTTGGATTTAAGGGACAGATGAGTCACATGCAATGAAGACATAGTTGAGTCCAACTCTGTCACTCTCAGGAGCACAAAATCCAAAGTAGGACCCACTGGCAAGGCACCAAATTTTCAAGGCACCAAATTTTGGAGCTATCTGCCCTGATATAGGACCTGGGTGTCTCCAGAGCCATCAGGAGCCCAATATTGGCGTGATATCCACTTTGGAATTCTTTGAGATCCTACTGAGATGTGGATAAGCACAACCTCTTGGATGACCTCCCAACTCATTTTGAAGTCTTCTAGCCATAAAAACTCATTTTTCTTTCCCTTTTCCCCCATTTACTCAAGGTCTTTTTACAGCTGCCCTGCCCATTTGTGCTTGGTACCAAACCCTTGGTGTCAGGGAGGTTCATTCCTGGGAGTCATGTCAAACGCTGGGAGGAAGGTATTGCATTCATATGCTGAGTTTGGCTTACACTTGAGCAACAAGGAGGCTCTCAGGAGGCAACCCTTAGTCACCCCATAACAATAGGCTAAGTTTCAATTTCAAGAGCAAAGACTCATAAGCATAGTCATCAATATCAAGGGTCCATCAGTGGATCATCCTTCTTTACCAGACACTGCCCCTGTACTTGGGTGACTGTTGCTGCTCCCTTAGAGAATGAGGCAGAACTGTCCAGGATGGGAATTCAGTATTCCCTCATTTATTGAGTGATTTTCCACCCACTGTGACAATGCCCCATGAACATATGAACATTTTTATAAACCTTATATTTATGCTTAGGTGAACTTCCTCCCATGAATCCCCCATCCTTGACAGCGCACACCAATGATCCTCCCACACCTCAGTTGTAACCCATCTGTGATCCAAAGCTTCTTCAGTGATGAAGCCACTAAAATAGCTGAATACAATTAATAGTAAAATGAAATAAGAGTGATAAGTTTAAATGTAAGAGATAACATACATACATTTTTTTTAAAAAAAACTGTTGTAGGATATAGAAAATATCTCACCTGCTCCCTCCCCCTCTAACTCTTCCGGCACCCTATCAACCCTAACACCCACTCCCTCTCCCTCTGCCCCCTCCCAACCCCCCTTTAACATGGCTGCTAAGGCTAAGGTAAAGAGCAGCCTAAGTTAAGAAAAGCCCGCGTCTCTCAACTGTCAGCAGCAAGAACCCGCCAATCCCCAACCACCATTCTTCCCTAAACCCACCAGTCTTTACCCTTCTCCCTGTTCATGCCACAATCTTCCCGCCACCCCTGCGCCTGCCAATCAGTAACTGCCACATCCCCCTATGCCCTATAAAAGGTGTTGCACTTCCTCAATAAACAGACCTGCGCCACTCGCCTTGTCTCCGCGGTCGTCTTTCTCTGCATCGCGTCCGTCCTCCACACCCGTCACCCCCCACTGGGGGTCCCTCAGAGGCCCCCGAACTCCCCTCATTCTGGCGCCCAATGTGGGGCAGCGATCGTCTGCAGCAGCCGCAGCGGTTCTTCGGGACGGGTAAGGACTCCGCCTTCCTCCATAGCTTGGCGGACATCCCCTCTTTTCTCTTTCCCTTCTTATAAATATAATTTTCTGAGGTATGAGATTTAAGTTCCATTGCTAATAAAATGTCTGAATTTGTGTTGGATTTTTCTGAGGTATAAGATTTAAGTTCATTGCAGATAAAGTGCTAGAGTTATTATTAGATTGGGCACCTCGCTCCTATGGGTCTTAGCACCCTTGCCCCCTGGTGTCCTGTCTTTTTCCTTCTTCCAATTGTTCTTCTCTTCTCTCTTAGCCTCCTCTATCGACTCTGCCCCCAACTCTCCACCTCCATTATCCCGCCAGCCGTTCTTTGCCTCCTTCTACTCTTTCTCGCTATTTTTCTTATTTTCCTCGTGTCTCTAAACAATGGGGGCCTCCTTCTCTTCTCATCAAGCCCCTCAAGTTAGAGCTCTCGCCACCCTTCTCACTTGCCACCAATGCAAGGTCTCCGCTAAACAACTTCAGACTTACTGGGATCTGCTCCTTCCCTTCAACCCCTGGCTCCCCACTGCTAACCTCTGGGACCCAGATACTTAGAGACTGTTCATAGATCGTGTCTCCACTGCTATAGAGCATGAGAACAAACGCTTTCCCCCTGGTCTCATTCCCACGCTTATTACCATTCGCTCTTGTCTCCTCGGCGCTAAGCCTCTCGATGTTTCTCTTTCTGAGCCCTCCTCCGCTCCGGAGGACGCTGACGACTCCTCCTCCTTAGTCCTTCAGCTCAACAACCTTCTAGAAGACTCTAAAGGGCCTCCAAAGCCTCATTCTAACAACCATGCTTCTCCAGATCAAGATGGCTCACTTCTGTCTTCTTCTCCACCCGAGAAGTGGAACCCTGTGTACCCAGAACTTCCTCTTTCTGAGACTGGCAAGCAGCCTCCCCCTCCCTTTGCCACTTCCTCTCCTGCTGCTGCACCGCCACCTGCTAAACCCCCTGATCCCCCTATTCCTTGGCCGCCCCTTACCCTCCCCGGCCTTTTCAGTCCCCTTGTTCCTTCCCTCGCGGCTGCCGCTGCTCCCACTGCACCTTCCATTGCCGCTGCTGCTGCCGCTCTCCGAGACCCTCGTTCCAACACTGCAGCTTCCCTCACTGCCGCTGCTGCCGCTCTTCAACACCCTCAACACTCTCCCTGCCGTCTAAACTCCTCTGCCAATATTCCTCAGCCTTTTGGGTTTCCCACCGCTCCTGGTTGCTCTTGCCCTCCTCCCTCTATATACCCTATAAACCTTGCTCCCAGTCCTCAGCACCCCCTCCTATGGTATCCGTATAACCCTTCCGAGATTAAGCGCCTCCGCGAGGCAGTTAAGGAGGATGGCCTTGGGAGTCCTTTTGCACAACAAATCCTTAACGACATCTCACTCAACCTCAATTTGCCCTATGATTGGCAGGGTGTAGTGCGGGCCATTCTTACTCCTGGCCAGTACCTTAATTGGCGCGCTCACTTCCAAGATCAGGCAGAACAGCAGCAAAGAATAAATCAGGCACAGGGAATTACTTTCCCGCTGGACGCCTTTACAGGCAGTGGAGGTTTTGCTGATCCCGCGTCCTATCCTCAGGCTTCCGCACTCTTCTGGGATCAGCTCTGTGGCGTCGCTATGCACGCCTTTGGTAACTGTTCCACCATAAAAACAGACACCTTTACTAAGCTTATGCAAAACAAGGATGAGGACTTTTCCTCCTTTGTCTCTAGAGTCCAGGAAGCTTGTGCCCGTAAGGTCAGCAATGAACAGGCTCAAACGGCCCTTGCCCGAGAGCTTATTCTTGAGGGAGCCAATACAGTCTGTAAACAGGCCATTGCCTCCAACCGGGATGGCACCATTCATGACTGGATCCTCGCTTGCAAGGATCTTGACCAGGCTACTCATGCCCTTACCACCAGCTTTGCCTCGGCTCTTGCCATGGCACTGGGACCCTGTTTCCGTTGTGGCCAGGAAGGGCACTTTGCCCGGGAATGTCCTCGTTTGGGGGACTGGGATGCCTCGAGGCCATCTGCGGCTCAGAGAGCCCCGGGCTCTCGCCTGCCTGCCACACCATGCCCTAAGTGCAAGAAGGGGAATCATTGGGCTCGGGACTGTTGATCCAAGACAGACATTAGCGGTCAGCCTTTAAACTCCAACCGGGGCAAGCCTCAGCCCTGCATACAAGAGGCTACAGGGGCCCGCTCCCAGGCTTGGTTGCCAAAATTTCCCCGTCCGTAAATTGGTCTATCCCAATTTACCAAAATCGGCCCACCCTGACTCTGAAGGTCTTGGGCACCTGGTATTCAGGCACCGTGGACACTGGGGCGGAAGTTACTTGCTTCTCTGAGTCCTTCGCTCATATTACACCCACTCAACCGGGTCCGGTAATTGACGGCGCCACTGCCAAGGGAGCTTCCCTTCAGGCTGCCCAGCTGATTCCGTGGGAAGATCAGGACGGTCATTCAGGCATTTTCCGCCCTCTCTTCCTCCCTCATCTCACCACTATTCTGTGGGGCCGTGATATTCTCTAGCTGATGGGGGTAACCATCTCCTCCGGTCCCACAGACAATCCAGCCACCTGTTCAGCTTCCATTGTCCAAGTTAGTTCTCCCAATCCCCCCCAAGCGTAAAGGCCATTGCTCAGTTAAGTCCACCGGAGCCCATTCCTCTTACTTGGGACACAGAGGTACCTGTTTGGGTCGAGCAATGGCCTCTACTGTCCCGTAAATTAATAGCCTTACATGGATTAGTCAGGGAACAGTTACAACTCGGGCACATTGAAAAAAGTTACAGCCCTTGGAACTCCCCTGTTTTTGTAATTCAGAAGAGGGGTAAAGATACCTTTCGCTTTCTCC
>JAQZBX010036211.1:0-24264 GCA_029593785.1 Cabassous unicinctus
CACAAATTTGCTTTAATTGTTTTGATGGAACATAGTAGAATAGGGACAATAGAAATAATGGAGTATATTTAAATATTAGGGAAATTATTTTTAAACTTTGCTTTTAGATAAATTTTAGATTTACATTTACAGAAAAGTTCCTTCAGAAGTATAGAGAATTCCCATATAAGCTCCTACACACTCACACACATAGTTTTCCCTATTATTATCTTAGGTTAGTATGGTACATTTGTTAGAATTGATAAATCAATATTGAAGCATTGCTACTAATGAAATGCTGTAGTTTACATTGTGGTTTACACTTTGTGTTGTACAGATCCATAGGTCTTGGCAAATGTTTAATATCATGTGTCTGTCATTGCAGTATTAAACAGAAGTATCTCACCATCCCAAATATGCCCATCCCTCTTGGGCATCCACTATTTTTATATCAGTATTACATGATCTTTCATCTACAAAAGATAACAACCAAAATAACAAATAATTTACTTTGGTCCTTGGCCACACTCCCCACAACTGTCCATTCCCCAATTCTGAGGGACACAAGAAGGCATCTTTTACAAGAGCTCCAGGCTGAGAGGAGAATCAGAAACAGCAGGACAGATGGAAGAAATTATCTTGTCCACAGCTGCAAACATTCCTCATTTTTGGGAATGGGACCTGTCCAAAATCATTGTTTTGTTAGTTGTCTTGGGAAAGCCCAAAGAACTGGATAGTAGGAGTTGTCCAGTACACTATGTGGATTCAGTGGTGGACTGGAATTCGAACACTTCAAAGATTAAAGTCTTTAAGAAATGTACTTAAATACATTGAAAATTACAAGAGTAGAGGAATCATGATTAAGGTATTTATAAATAAGTATAGCTATGTTATATTGGGGAGATAGGTTACCATATACATACCCAGATAGTGTCTGCAGAAGGGTTCCTGATTTCTTGAGGCTGTGCACCTTTCCTCTGTTATCCAGGTGTCCCTAGAGCATTCAATAGTGCCTTTATTTGAGGGTTTGTTTGCTATGGCAATTAATGAACTCTCTCTGAGACCTGAATAAGCATAACCTCCAGATGACCTCACAACACACTTTGAAATCTCTTAGCCATAAAAGCTCTTTTTGATTTAGTCTCTCCCCCTTTTGATCAAGGTCTTTTTCCAAATGCATTCTTTATTAATGCTTCATAATAATCCCTCAGTTTCATGGAGGCTTTTATCCAGCAGTCAGGTGCCTCATTGGGGGGGGGTATGTAGTGAGTTTATTTTCAGAGTTCATCTTTGAAAGAGATGACTATTTGCATATTAAGGAGGTTTTCAGGAATTAACTATTAGGCATTAATTATAATTAGGCTAAGTTTCATTTTTGAAGGAATAAGAGTCATATATACAAGCATTAGGATCAAGGATTGGCATATAGGTCTGTTTTCTTTACAAAGCCTGGCTTATATATTCCAGAGATTTTTGCCATTTTATTTGGGAATATAGCAGGACTTCTTCAGAATGGAAGTGTAATATACTGTTAGTTGATTTGTGGACCTCTATCTAATGAGAAAACATACCTATGACAACAAGAACACATTCATATCTCATAGAAGTATGTTTTAAGTGCAATTTTCCCCATATACCACCCCATTATCCTCTAACTTTGCTTCTAGCTTCATAGATGGACCGAAAATTCCTTTTACAGCCATGTTCATGCTCACATTTCAGTATCATTAATTACATGCACATTGCTGTGCCACCATCACCTCCATCCATTCCCTGTCCATTACAGCCAACCAAATTATAAATTATGTATAGATTAAGCATCAGCCCACCAATATATAAACCCTTTCTGTCTTCTAGCAATCTATCATCAGATACTACCTCTATGAGTCTGCTCACACTTTTTGTTCATATCAATGATATCATGCAATATTTGTCCTTTTGTATTTTCTAATTTCACTCAGCATAAGTTCTTGAGGTTCATCCATGTTGTCACATGTGACCAAATGTTATTCTTTCTTAAAGCTGAATAATATTCCCTTGTATGTAGATATCACATTTTGTTTATCCATTCATCTATTGATGAAGATCTTGGTTGCTTCCATCTTTTGACAATTGTGAACAATGCTGCTATGAAAATTGTTGTACATATATCTGTTTGCATTCCTGATTTCAATTCTACTGGGTATACACCTAGTAATTGGATTGCCAGATCCAATTGCAATTTTGTGCTTAGCTTCCTGAGCAACCATCAAAAGGTCTTCCATAGTGTCTACACCATTCTCATTCCCACCAGTCATTAATAGTGTTCTTTTTATCCAAGTCCTCTCCAACAGTTGTAGTTTTCTTTTTCTTTTTTTATAAGAGCCAATCTAGTAAATTTAACTTTATATCTCAGTGTGGTTTTGATTTGCATTTCTCTAATATCTAGTAATGTTGAGCATCTTTTCATGTGCTTTTTATCCATCTGTATTTCCTTTCTGGAAAAGTGTCTGTTCAATTCACTTGCCCATTTTCTAAATGGGTTGCTTGTCTTTTTATTTCTGAGTTGTATATTCTGGACATTATACTCTTATCAGATATGTGGTTTCCAAATATTTTTTCCCATTTAGAATGCTGCCTTTACACTTTTGTGACAAACTCCTTTGAAGTGGAAAAGTTTTAAGTTTAGAGGAGGTCCCATTTATCTATTTTGTTGTTGTTGCTTATAGTTTGGGTGAAAAGTTAATGAAACCATTGCTTACCACAACATTACATAAATGCTTCCCTACATTATCTTCTAGGAGCTTCATGGTCTTGGCTTTTTATTTAGGTCTTTGATCCCTCTTGACTTAATTTTTGTATAGGGCATAAGGTAGGGAACCTCTTTCATTCTTTATTATATGGATATCCAGTTATCCCAGCACCATTTGTTAAAGAGAGTATTGTGTTCCCAGTGAATAGAGTTGGCAGCCTTGTCAAATATCAGTTTGTCATAGATATGTGGATCTATTTCTGAACTCTCTATTCTGTTCCATTGGTCAATATGATTATACTTTTACCTGTAATGTGTTGTTTTGGTCACAGTAACTTTGTAGTATACGTTAAAGTCAGAGAGCATGAGTTGTGCAACTTCATCTTTTTAATCAAGATGTTTTTGGCTATTCAGGACCCCCTAACCTTTCAAATACCTTTGATAATTGGCTTTTCCATTTCTGTGAAAAATGTTGTTGTAATTTTTATTTGGATTGTTCTGACTATGTAAGTCAATTTAGGTAGAATTGACATCTTAATAAGGTTTAGTCTTCCAATCCAAGAACATGGTGTATCCTTCTTTTATTTCATTCTTTTTTATTTTAATTTAATACATGTATTGCAAAGCATCTCAGAAATAAGCACTCTGCAATGATACCATGTTCATGATGTTTAATAGGACATGAAATTGATCACAAAAATATTTGAGAGGATCAGGAAATACTAAAAATTGGTTCTTTGAGAAGAGCAACAAAATTGATAAATACTAAGCTAGACTGACAAAGAAAAAAGAGAGAAGATGAAAATAAACAAAATCAGAAATTATTGGAGATATATTACCACAGACCCTGCAGAAATAAAAAAGATCATAAGAGGATGCTGTGAACAACTGCATGCCATCAAAATAGACAATGTAGTCAAATTGGACAAGTTCCTAGATACAAACAAACAATCCATATTAACCATAGAAGAAATAGAAGATCTCAACAAACCAAGTCTAGTTAAGATTTTGAAACAGTCATCAAAAACCTCCCAAAGATAAAAATCCCAGGACCACATGGCTTCATAGGTGAATTCTACCAATCATTCAAAGATGATGTCATGCAACTTTTGCTTAAGCCATTCCAAAATATTTAACAGGAATGAATGCTACCACACTAATTCCTTGAAGGCTCCACCATAACACCAAAATCAGATAAAAATATTAAAACACCTGTACTTGGTGTCTGAGAGTTTGTAGGTATACATCCAAGAAACTAGAGTCTTTGGGCTGTCCTTGTGTCAGCTGGGCCCAGAACCTCAGTGGAGTTTCAACACTTTCTCTCCAGTTCATTGGACTTAACAAGGACAAGTAATAAGGAGGTGAGGATTGACAACCACCATACCAAGGAAATGAGTGAGCCAACTGCAAGCAAGAGATTCCCATCCATCAGCTGTTTGAAATTGAAGCCTCCTATCAATTAGAGGTGGAGTGAGCACCACCCTCCCAGAGTCCTCAGGATTGGGGGATGAACTGTGGACTAGAGTGGACTTACTGTTATTCCACTATAAACATATTGTGATTCTAGCATTGAAAGAAATTACAACATTGATATGGAGGCTCTGGGGGCAGGGAAAGGAAAAAAACTCTAGTAATATGGGGACTTTTTCAGGATTTGGGAATCATCCAGAATGACATTGCAATGACAGATATAAGCCATTTTATATTGTTACATAACATGTAGAAATGCATTGGAGAGAGTGTAGACTACAATGTGAACTATGGTCCATGTTCAGTAGCAAAACCCCAGGATACGTTTATCAATTGCAATGAATGTGCAACACTAATGAAAGATGTTTATGAGGGATGGTGTGGGAGGTGTGGGGAGTGGGGCATATGGGAAACCCTATATTTATTGTGTAACATTTATGTAATCAAAGTATGTTTTTTAAAATAAAAGAAATTATTATAAAAAGAGATACTACAAGAAAAAAAATTATAGACCACTTACTCTAATGAATGTAGACACAAAAATCCTCAACCAAATACTTGCAAACCAAATAGAAAAGCACATGAAAAGAATTATACACTAGGATCAAGTGGATTTTCTCCACAGTAAGCAAGGGTGTTTCAACACAAGAAAATAAATCATTTTAATAACCATATTAATAAATTGAAGAAGGAAAATCACATAATCCTCTTGATTCATGCAGAAAAAGACATTTGACAAGATATAGCATACTTTCTTGATAAAAAACACTCCAAAATGTAGGAATAGAAGGGTGCTTTCTCAATATGGTAAAGTGCATATATGAAAAAACCACATATAATTTTAGACTCAATGGTGAAAGACTGAAAGTTTTCCTCCTGTGACCAGGAATGAGACAAGGATGACCACTGTCACTACTGTTACTGAATATTGTGCTTGAAGTTCTAGCTAAAGCAATTAGGCTAGAGAAAGAAATAAAAGCACCTAAATGTGAAAGGAAGAAGTAAAATTTTGGTTATTTTCTGATAATATGGTCCTATACCTAGAAGATCCTGAAAATTCCACAACAAAGCTGCTAGAATTAATAGACAACTTCAGACAACAAGATTAAAATGAAAAAATAAGTGGCATTTCTGTCCACTACTGATAAGCAAACTGAGGAGGAAATCCAAAAATTCCATTTATAATAGCGACTAAAAAAATCAAATATTCAGGAATAAGCTTAACCAAAGGTAAAAAAGACCTGTATTCAGAAAAAGAAAAAAAAAAAACATTGCTAAAAATTAAATAAACAAAGAAGACCTAAATAAATGGAAGGACATACTTTGTTCATGATTTGGAAGATTAAATAAAGTTTAGATATATATTCTACCCAAACTGATTTATAGATTCTTTGCAAATCCAATAAAATCCAAATAACAATTTGGGCAGAAATGGAAAAGCTAATTATCAAATTAATTTGGAATGGTAAAGGGCCTCTAGTAGCCATAAATATTTGAAAAAAAGAAAAATGAAGTTGGAGGATTCTTACTTCCTCACTTAAAATATATTAAGCTATAGTGGTAGAAACAGCATGGTACTGGCATAAAGATAGATTGACCAATGTAACTAAAAAGGAACTCAAATATAGATCTTCACATCTATGGCCAAGTGATTTTTTAAAAGGCTGTCAAACCATCCCAACCAGGCCTGAACAGTCTATTTAACAAATGGTGCTAGGACAACTGGATATCCATATTCAAAAGAAGAAAAGAGGATCCCTATCTCACACTTTATACAAAAATTTACTCAAAGTGGAACAAGTACCTAAATATAAAAGCTGCAACCATAAAAATCTAAGTATTGTGTTGGTCAGTAGCTTCTCAAACGTTACACCTGTATGATGATATTCATGTTTGCTTTCTAAGTTCAGAGCTTTTACTATATACCTATTGTTTGTGTACACTCAGGTATGAATGATATACTTCAATAAAATGTTAATAAAAGAATGTGAGCTCAAAATTCAATGTGTGTGTTCAAGTTTGAGCTTGTCCTTATACCTGGACAATGCCTGAGACAATGAACAAGATTTGAAATCTCTTTGTGCCCCAGTTTCATCAATCTGTAAATTCTCACCTTCAAATAATTATTTTATAGATTCTAGATATTTTGGATATTGCACTGAACATAATTGGCAAAAATCTTGTCATCATAGAGCTTTCAATGTGCATGGAATTAGAGAATCAACTAAAGGCATAAGAAAAATAGACTGTAAAAAGATAACTGCTATGGAAAACAAATGAACCATTGATGAGGGATACTGTAAATGTGATTTTAAATAAAGTGTTAAGGGCCATATGGCTTCATGAGTGAAAGAATGAGAAAAGACCCAAGAGGTTATCTGCAGTAAAGGAAGTTCAGGAAGAAGAAAAAATACAAATCTTCTTGGTAGCATAAGAAATAATATCTTTAAAGAAGGGTGAGGAGTTGCTGAGTCTGCTGAAATGTGAAACTGATAGAAACAATGATAAAGCATGATTTCATAGAAGTAAGGAGGAGGGGCAAGATCATGAAGCCTTTTGTAAACATTGTTAATTTTACTCTTAATGTGATGGAAAATCTTTTAGTTTTTTTTGAAGAAAGGTGACATGATGCAACTACATTTTAATAGCATCATTCTGGCCTCTACATTGAGATTAAACCCAAGGTGTATAAGGCAGAAAACAGGGAAATAATCTAGGAGGCTGTGGCAATAATTTGAAGACTGAGATGATGGCTCTTTTGGCCTGGGTGGGTGGTAGCAAAGATGTAGAGAAACAGTCACATTTCAAATATATTCTGCATAGGGGGTCAATATGATATGTTGATGTAATTGATGTGAGGTATGTGACAAAGGGAAAATGCCAACATGATTTTTCAGTCTTTCCTGAACAAGTAGGAGGATATTTTTCCATTACTTGAACAAAATTTTAGATATTGCAAGTACCTATATGACAGTTATGTTCTGAAATTTAACTAAGATAATTATATATAATTTAATATAATATTAAGCCATTTTAGTATTAATATTTTCTGGAACTCAGCAGATGTTCAGTAAATATAAACTGTTTTATAATTATTATATAATATCAATAATTTGCAAAAAAACCTTCATATTTTGTCATGCTTCATTCCATTCTTAATTTCTTTATCATTTGTAAGTACTTCAAATTTTACAATACATAGAATTTTGAAATATTACCAAGAACTAAAGGACTTTGTCTTAAAACTACATCAGATCACTTCTTGCTTAAAATGCTGATATGCACTGATATAAATATGTCAAATAAAGGGACAAAATAAATAGTGTTTCATATTCTACAAAAGTTGTTACATTTATTTAATAATATAAATGCTTTCTACAATATAGTATAAGAGGACAATTTTGCCTCAATTTAATTAAAAAAGAAGTATTTCTGAAATTATGTAAGAAATATTAGAAAATCTGTTGAACATTGTTGTCACCACAATCCAAAATGAGTCATTTTCTAAATCATAGAAATATATATAAATTAAAGCAAGGTCAAAACAGTTAATAAAGGAGACCAGAAAATGCAAAGGATCTATAAATACAAGAAAAGACACAATGTAAGTACAAAATGAGAGATTAGTTTTAAAAATATTATTTAAAAAATAAATGCTGGAGACTTCAAGAAGATGGCACCAGAGGACGTTGGCAGAGCTCAATGCTCCTACAGAAACTGTTGAGGAAGGGCAAAAAGTGGTCTGAAGGAGCTGCTTTGGGGATCTGCAGATGAGGAAGTTACTATGAATCATTCAGGAGGTAGAGGGACAGAGAGAAAATGAGGCTGAAATGAAAACTGTGAGTTACTCATCCCTGGGGCTGGAAATGGCACCCCTCATTCCCCAACCTCAAGGAAAACTGCCTTGGTAAGACCCATGGCACACTGTGGCCAACTGAGAGAAGACTGGGTATCTTCTTCCCTGGGAAGAGAGAGGATGTGGTTGAGGGTGGAGAGTGATTTCTCCTCAGTGAGTTTGGCTTGCATAGCCCATATTTTATCACAGTTCTGGCCAGACCAGAATCACCAGCAAATTATGTTTCAAAGAGACATGTCCTTGGAAGATTTCCCAAATAACACTTTCTGTTGGCAAGTCAGGAAACTGCAAGAAGAGAAAGGATTTTTGGAGACTCTCATGTCCCCAAGTCTCCTTGGATCTCTTCTGGTCTTGTTAGTGGATGCCTTCCCTGGTTTGAGATCATAAACTGGGAAATTTAAAATTTTAGAATAAGCTGAACCAAAAATCAAAGAAGAACCATGAAATAAAACCATTAGATGAGAAAGAAAAGTTGACCTTTAGAGTAAATTCACCAACATAATCAGATGCCTAAGCACAGCATAAAATTACTAGTCATACTAAGAAACAGGAAGATATTCCCAATACAAAGGATCTAATCAGAAATCCTAATGAGACCCAGTACTTAAGACAACTAATTAATGATGTTCACACATATCTCTTATATCTATTCAAGTAGTTCAAGGAAAATATGGCTAAAGAAAGAAAGGATACTAAGAAGACACTGGATTGAACATAAAGAATAGTTTGAAAGCCTGCAAAGAAAAGTAACAGAACATATAAGAATGAAAGACACAATGGAAGAGATTAAAAAATGCAGGCATATAGCAGCAGATTTGAATAGGCTCAGGGCAGAATTAGTAAATTGAAAGACCGAGAATTTGAACTTAAAAAGACAGGAGAACAGAAAGAAAACATAATGGAACTAATGGAAGAGGGTCTCAGGGAATTGAATGACAATGTGAAAGGCACAATTTGTTTGTTATTGGTGTCACAGAAGGAGAAGAGAATAAAGAAGGAGAAGATAGATTATTTGAGGAAAAATGACTGAAAACTTCCCAAACATTATGAAAGACATCCATATCAATATCCAAGAAAGACAATGGACCACATGCAGAATAATTAAGAATTGGCCTACTAAGAGACACCTACTATTCCGGATGTCAAATGTCAGAGATAGAAGAATCTGAAAGCAGCAAGAGAAAGGCAACACATCATATGAAAAAAAAAAAAAAACTAAATAAGACTGTGCCAGTCTCTCATCAGAGAACACGGAGGTGAGAAGACAGTCATTGGATACATTTAAGGTTCTAAAAGAGAAAAACTTTCAGTTAGGAATCTTTATCCAGCAAAATTCTCCTTCAAAACTGTCAACCCTCAGCATGAGGGGAAGTTAGTCTGACTGAAAATCACTGTGAATGGAAGGATTAGCTTCTTTCCACCCAGATTCGATTGTGGCTGTAACAGAAGTCCCAGCTCCACGTCCAGCAGGGAAGAAGCTGGGTTAATCTGCACCATCCTCTCCAGGAATCTGCAGGCCTCACTGCAGAGGCTGGTGCTTATCATACTTTAGCTGCACAAGCCAACTCAGGAGCTACTCTGTGGCTGGTGTTGGAGGCTCCATTTCCCAAAAGCAAGTGAGGAAGAGATGGTTGGTCACTGATTTCAGCTACTGATTAGTAAATTTGCCTGGCTAAAGTATAATCCTCAAAACAGCTAAAGTTAGAACCTGTCCAAGTTTTAACTCTGCTCTTGGCATGAGGGGATGTGGGGCAGATTGAAAATCACAGTGATGGTGGGAATCAGCTTCTTTCCACCCAAGTCTTACTGCAGGCCTAACCTAGGCTCCAGCAGGGAGGAAGTTAGTGGGACCTTCACCAGCTTCTCCAGGTGAAGACTGGGCCCCCCCCTAAGTCTTCAGCACATAGCTGACTGCTGACCTAGACATAAGTTAAGGTTAACAACCTTCCCCAAAGGGAAGATAATGTGTAGATGCTATAAACTATGATCTTCCCAAAGCAGTCAATGTCCTTGGCAAGTGTTCTTCTTATTGAGCATAGTGGAAACATCACCACACCCCATGTATATGCTTCATGTACCCTAGCAGTAACTCTGTTCTCATACCCTATGGAATGTCCTTCTAAAACCCCTTATATATCACTCCTCATTGTCTCCTCTCTTTGCAGAGTGTTAACTTCATTAATTCTTTGATGGACTGGCCTCAAAGATTCCATCTTTTCTGTAAATCCAAATAAAGCTTGTGCCTGACTAAATACTAGTTGTGTTCTTTGGTCGCATAGCTGCACCAACTTGTGCCCGTCAAGATTTGTGTTGTAACAATTGGCAAGCCATGAGCCAAGAGACTGAAGGACCACTGGCAGTAGCAGGTATGATCTCAGGGAAAGGAGAATCTGTGGGAGAAATCCCAAGTTGACTTTTAGCATCCATATGAAGAGGAGTGGCTGCCCTCCAGGATGAGTGGGGAGCACCATGAGAATATGGGGTCACCCACTTGCTTGAATGTTGTGGAACTCCACATAAGTACAGGGACACCCTGAAAATACTGATGGGAGTAGCAGTTAACTAAGATGGGGAAAACATTGCAGCAGCAACCCTACAAACTCTTTGCCACCTGGTTGGTGCACTTGTGGGCTAGTGGAGTTAATAGTATTAGTTTAACTACAGGAGAAGCAGAAAAACTTAGCAACATTAATGTTCTCTCTTCTGTTTCCATGTTAATTTGAATTAGAACTGGATAGCCACATTGAAAACATTGGTGCTGTTAAAGTTTAGCAACTTTGAACAGATAACTCTAATATATATATATTATATATATATATATAAACATGGTGCTTGCATTATATGTGTGTGTGTGTATATATATGTATATATATATATATATATATATATATATATATAGTGCAAGCACCTTTTGTAAGCCTGCAATTAATGAAAAATAGTGAGACACTGGAGAATGAGTGGGGGAAGTTGCCATGGTACAGACAGGACACCAGATGTTGCAGGGATGAAAGGCAAAATGTCAAAAAAAAATTTTTATGTTTTTCATTTTTTCAATATCCCAGTCTTAATTATATTTTTAGATTTTTAAAAAAATGTTTATGTATTTTATCTTTCATTTTTAACTTTATCATTATTATTTCATTTTCCTTTTAATTGTATGCAGCTATTGGAATGGCTTCATCTTTGAGGAAGCTTTGGATCACAGAAGGGTTACAACTGGGGTGGGGGAGATTCATTGATGTGGGGCATCAGGGTTGGGAACTGCATGGGAGGAAGTTCACCTGAGCATATATATAAGGCATATAAACATGTTCAAATGTTCATGGGGCATTGTCATGGTGGGTGGAGAATTACACAATAAAGGAGAGAATACTGAATTCCCATCCTGGAGAGCTCTGCCACATTATCTAAGGAAGCAGCAACAGTTCCCCAAGTGCAGGGGCAAAGACAGGTGAAGGAGGATGATCCACTGATAGGCCCTTGATATTGAGGCTAGGCTTATGAGTCTTTGCTCTTGAAATTGAAACTTAGCCTATTGTTATGGGGTGCCTCAGGGTTGCCTCCTGAGAACCTACTTGTTGCTCAGATGTGGCCTCTCTCTAAGCCAAACTCAGCATATGAATGAATTGCCTTTCCCCCAGGGTGGGACATGACTCTTGGGAATGAGACTCCCTGGCACTGAGGGATTTCTACCAAGCACCAACTAGCAATACAACTGGAAAAATACTTCAAATAAAAGGGGGAAGGTAAAGCCAAATGAGTTTATATGGCTAAGAGATTTTAAAGTGAGTCCGGAGGTCATCCCAGAGGTAACACTTATGCACATCTCACCAGGCTCTCATAGACTTCCAAAGTGGATACCACCCCAAAGAGTGGGGCTCCTGAGGGCTCTGGAGACACCAAGATCCTATGATCAGTGCAGATAATTCCAGAGTTTGGTGCCTTGCCAGTGGGCCCTCTTTTGGAGTTTGTGCTCCTGAGAGTGACAGAGTTGGATTCAGTTATGTCTTCCCTGCACATGGCTCATCTGTCTCTTCTCTTTAAACCTATACTTGGTGCTGGAGTTTGTAGGTGTACATCCAGAGACTCAAGTCTTTGGGCTGTCCATGTGCTAGCTGGGCCTAGAACCTCAGTGGTGCTGCAAAACCTACTTTACAGCTCATTGGACTCACCCAGGATAACCGATGTGGAGATGATGATGGACATTGGCCATCCCACAGAACAGGGAGTGTCTGCTCCTCCAGACAGGGTAATCCAATTCATCTTTCCCATGGGATATAAGCCCCCTTTCTATTGGAGGTGAAGTGGACATCACCATGCCAGAATCCTCAGGATTGGGGGAAGATATATGGACTAGAGTGGACTTACTGGTATTCTACTATAGACATATTGTGATTCTAGCAATGGAGGAAATTACAACATTGATGTGCAGCCAGTGGCCACTGGAGGCACTGGGGTAGGGAAAGGGAAAACCAGTTGTAATACAGGAGTTTTTTTAGGACTTGGGAATCATCCTGAATGACATTACAATAACAGATATAGGTCATTTTATATCATCACATAACATGCAGAATTGTGTGTGAGAGAGTTTAAACTACAATGTGAACTATGGTCCATGCTTAATGGCAAAGCCCCAGGACATGTTTATCAATTGCAATGAATGTGCAACACTAATGAAGGATGTTTATGTGGGAGGTTGTAGAGGTGTGGGAAGTGGGACATATGGGAATCCATATATTTTTTGTGTAACATTTATGGAACCTAAGTAGCTTTTAAAAAATAAAAAAAAAAAATTTTTAAAGACAAACAGAATTTCTACAGCTGCAAGCAAGACTTTCCACTCATCTGCCCCCTGGGATTTAAGACCCCTCTCAATCAGAAATAGAGCATTTAGGGAATCATCACCCCTAATTCCTCAAGTTTGAGGAATGAACAAACATGAGGGGGAAACAACTATGAACTAAAGTAGACTTACTATTATTCTAGCAATGCAAGAACCTGTATCATTGATATGAAGGCAGTGACCACCAGAGTTTCTAGGGGGAGGGAGAGGGAAGAAGAGGGGAAACATGGGGACATTATTGGGATATTGTAATTGTCCTGCATTGATATTCCAATGATGGGTACAGGCCTTTATACATTGTGTCAAAATCTATAAAATTGTGTGGGGCAAAGTGTAAACTATAATGTAAACTATAGCTTATTGTTAGTAGCAATACTTCAATGTGTGTTCTTTAAGTGTAACAAATGTACCAGACTAATGAAAGATGTTGTTAATGTGTGAATGTGTGGGAGGAGGAAGGGATGGACTATATGGGCATCCCCTATATTTTTAATGAAACATTTATGTAATCTAAATCTTCTTTAAAAGTTAGAAAGTAAATAAAATAAATAAATAAAAGGATGTTACTTCAAAGAAAATATATTACAAAACTGAAAGCTCATAATACTTGTGTAAACTGTGAAAGAGTTAAATTGGGATGTTATTTTGACAATGTTTTAAGTTTAGGCACTTTTTATTTTGATCAGAGTTTTGGTTAAGGTGTTAAAATGAACTTTCAGTTTTGAATCCATAGCTTACTCCTGAACAAGTCTGTCTAACTGTACTCGTGAAGACCATCCAGAATATATGTATTAAGTGTTTGTCTAAACTAAATTAGTGCTTAGCTGCATTTATACAGCTCAAGTATTCTTAACTGGTTGCTGGGTACTAATAAAAGTGTTTCCAAGAAGGAGTTTGCATATTACAGGCAACACTAATTCCAGAGGAGATCTTAAAAGCAGTAAAAATCAGAGATGTGAAATGATGGAGATCTTGGACACAGCCACATCAAAGGAATAAGAATTATGAGCCAAATAAGGGAGTTTTGCTTCAGTTGGTGTGTCTTAATTCCTTTTGTGTTTGTCTGTTTGTTCAGTGTATATTCTCATACCTCCAGATGGTAATATTAAATTATCAAATGAAAATTATTAAAAGAACTCTATTCAAATTGCTAAAAATTAAATTGGTACTTATATAGGTAAATGAATGCTCCTAAAGCCAAAATTAGAAAAGCAAACAGGATAAAAAATAACATAAAATCTGAATTAAAAGCTTTTTAAAGGAAAGAAACTGAAAATTTATCCTGAATTCTTCCATAATCTTTCTATAGCCTTTCCTACCTGGAGGATATTCTCCTAACCTTGACTGAATTCCAATAAAACTGGGTTAGGATAAGAGTGAGAAAAGTTAGGGGTGTTGTGAGTTTAGCCTAGAAGTCTGTCTACTAGGCCTGGAAATTAAAATAGGAACATAGGGGATATTACAGAATAAACCTTGTTTTATATAGTCTATCCTATAATTCCTGATTAAATTTTAACAGCTTTTGAGATAACAGTAATAAGTCAATGGACAAATTTCATCAAGTAAAGAAAAAGTCCTTGAAAGCTATAAAGATTTGTCTAAATTATAATTAAATAAATTTAACAAATATAGTATATTCCAGAACTTGGCAGTCGGTATGCTTTTAAGGTTATACACAATTTTAGAATTTTATTAAGGAAAAATGGTTTTAGTCTACTGTTTAAGAATAAAAAAAGAACATCTCTTCATAAACTATAATGCTTTCAATTTTATTTAGCTTTGGTGTAATCTCCTTAGGTTTATAGGATTTTAATAAAAATAAATTGACATTATATGGATAAAATCTTTAAGATGAAAATTCTAAGTTTTGGCTAATGAAATTACTACAAATCTCTTTTAAAAATGGTTTTGCCTAAATTGAAATGAAATTTTTTTCCTTCACAGAGCAGAATGAGAGATATGAGACTTAAATCAATATAGAAAGAAGTAAAATGTTTGTGGAAGTGAATTCAAAGTTGATGCTGACTAAAATTTTATGTTTTTTAAGGGTATGTGTTTTGTCCTAAGATAAGATGACTGAATTTCATAAAATCGTGGTGGGAATATGTAAGTAAGACAAGGTCTGAATGAATATAGAAAGTTGTATAAGGTATTGTAGAATGTAGCATTAAGTAAGGGAATGTGTTTTGTAAAGGGGAAGTTTATCTTGAGATGAAGTAACTAGTTTATGTGGTTACGATTGGATACATAATGTTTGCAAAAGCTTTTTCTAAGCTGACATATTTAAATGGCTAAGTCCAGAAAGCCATTATTAAATAGAAACCTGAATTGATTTTGATAACAAAAAGTAACTTATGGTTAATTCTATGAAGTTTGTAAAACAGGGAAGGTGGCTGGTCAGAATAAAGCCCACCAAAGACCCTGGTCATGAGGTCTAGTTTGTAAGTCACAGACTACTATGTTATCCATTGACTCAACAAGTTTGGAACAAGAACTTCTCATTTAAGACTGAGATTCAGCTGCCATCTTTCAATGAGCTTTGTAATTATATTTTTCCCTTAAAAGGGAACAGGTGCAAAAGCCCAGGCCTTTATTAGGATTTGCTGTATATAATGGTTGAGGATGGTTAACAGCTGAGTCTGTCACCCTAGTTCTCATAGCCCCTGTCTGCATGGAATGACAAAAGGGAACCCAAGAGGTTGGGTGGTTGCCCCCTGAGTTGTATAATTTTACTACCAAGGCTAGATATAGAGTAAACATACCCCCTGGTGGTTCTACCCACTGGTCATAAATAGTGCCAGGTGGTGATACAATTGTTACTGAAAAACACATAAGGGCTTTAGCCAATTACACCGCTCAAGCCCTTAATGACTACAATGTAGCAGTTTCCTTGAAGAAAGAAACCACCTAGCTATGAAAGGTAGTTTTATAAAATAGGATGGCTTTAGATATTCTTACTGTGTCACAAGATGGGACCTATAACCTCATTAATATTCAATGTTCTGCACATGTTCTTGTGGGTCTAATAGCTTTTGTTGGGGACTCCTATTATTCTGTTGTCTTTTATATAATTGCTGTGGAATGTGGATGCAATGCTTATTCTATAGTCAATATAACCCACCACATGGGGGTGGATTGTGGGGAGTCAGGGCACCTTCTAAGTCTGTAGCATAGCTTGCTGCATAACTTAGGCATAAGTTAAAGTTTAGCAACCTTCCTCAGAGGGAAGAGAATGTATAGATGTTACTGTAAACAATGATCTCCCCAAGAGAGTAAATGTCCTACTAGCATAGTGAAAACATCACCACAACCCATGTGTGTGCTTCATGTGACCCTAGCAAGAACTCCATTCTCAAACCCTATGGAATGTCCTTCTTCTAAAGCCCCTTATATATCACTCTTCATTTTCTCATATCTTCACAGAATGTTAACTTCATTCATTCTTTAACTGGCTGTCATCAAAGATTCTTTACTTGTCTGTAAATCCCAATAAAGCTTATGCCTGACTAAATAAATGTAAGGTATGTTCTTTTGTCTCATGGCTTCACTAACTTATGCCCTTCAGGAGGTGGGTTGTAATATTAGGTATCTGCGGGTGCATTTGGCTGGCACAGATTGAAAAGTTGGACACCTGGGGATACATCCCTGCACCCCAATAGGAAGGAGAGGAGTTGTTTCCTTGGTCTCTCTGAACAGCTGCAGGCTCTTTGAACAGCTCTCTCTGAACAGCTCTCCACACAAATATGTTTGTTGAGTTGTTTCAATTCCATCTCCACCCTGCAACCCCATAGAATAGGAAGAGGCTTGTGTTTCTTCAGCCTCTCTGGGAAACTGCAGGCATTTTCAAGCTGCAATCTTAGTAGTTTGAAATTTTTACCTCCATCTCTGCTCCCAAGTAAGATAGGAGGAGAACTGAGTTTCCTCAGCTTTTCTGGGAAATGGCAGGCACTTTTGCCCTGTGCATACTGGACTGTTCGGTGCCAGTGAATTCCCCATTCCCCAATAGGATAGGAGGGGGCTGGTGTTTCCTCCACCCATCTAGGCAATAGAAGGTACTTTCAGCATACAGGCAATGAACTGTCAGGGGCCTGAGGATCCATTCACACACCCCAATAGAATAGGAGGGAGCTGGTGTTTCCTCCACCTTTCCAAGCAATGGCAGGTAAATTTGACCTCACAGATTGGACTACTGGACATATGTAAATCCACCACAACCCACCACCTAATAGGATGGGAGGGTGCTGGGGTTTCCTCAGCCTTTCTGGCTAACAGCAGGTATTTTCAGCCTACACAGAGTGGACTGCTGGGCGTCCATGGATCACCCCCACCTCCTTAAAGGATAGGTGGCAGATGTTTCCTCAGCATCTCTGGGTACTGGCAGGTATATTTGGCCTACAGAGATTGAACTGTTGGGTATCTGTGGATCCACCCCCACAAGCAAATAGGTTATAAGGGGTAGGTGTACACTCAAGCTCCTCAGACAATGGTAGGTACTCTTGGACTACAGGGACTGAACTGTTGTGTGCCTGTGGATCCAACCCCACCACTCAGTAGGGTAGGAGGCAGATAATGTTTCCTCAGCCTCTCTGGGCCATGGTAGGCACTTTCAGCTTACAGACTGAACTGTTGGGAATTAGTGGTTCCATTCTGACCCATTAAAAGGCAGAAGGGACAGTATTCCTTCAACTTCTCAGGGCAACTGCAGGTGCATTTGGCCCAATGTATTAGATTTTTGAGCAATCCAGAAGGTCCATCCCCATCCCTGGCAAGGAGGTCAGAACCAGTACTACATCATCTACCTGGGCAACTGCAGTAATTTTGGGCCTAGAAGCAATAGATTGCTACTCACACCTGCAGCTCCATCCCTTCCCCAGACAGGAAAGGAAGGGATGTGAAACTTCATTAGTCTCACTGCACAACTACAGACTGTCTTAGCCCACAAAAATTGGATTATTACACACAGCTGCAGCTCTGTCCCTACCTATGGAAGAGGAGAAAGGTGAGAGAAGATTCAACAGTCCCTGGAGCAATGCAGGCAGATTCAGGCTCCACATCTTACAGCACCAACTACATCCTTGGCTCCTACTACACAACCAGTAAGGGAGAAAGGGCAAGGAAACCCTAAAGTAAAAAGAGAAATTGCACCAAGAATAAATGCATCTAGTAAGCCAGATGGCAAGACACCAACAAAAACTTGCAATCCATACCAAAAACAGGAAGATATGGCTCAGTTAAAGAAAAAAGATAAACCTCAAGTAGACATAAAGAAATTGAGACAACTAATCATAGATGTTCAAACTAATCTCCTTAATAAATTCATTCAGATGGCTAAAGAAATTAAGGATATTAAAAAGACATTGAGTAAATTAAAAAAAAAAAGGAATAAAAAGACATTGAGTGAGCTCAAAGAAGAATTTGAAAGCATATTTGAGAAGGTAGAGGGAAGGATCAGCAAGCTTGATGACATGGTGTCCAAAAGTGAATGCACAAAAGAACAGATGAAGAAAAGAATGGAAAAAAATGAACAAGGTCTCAAGGAAATAAATGATGTCAAGTGACATGCAAGCATACATGGCATGGGAGTCACAGAAGGAGAAGAAAAAGGAAAAGAGTCAGAATGAACGTTTGAAGAAATGATAGAAAATTTCCCAACCCTATTGAAGTACATAGATATCCATGTTCAAGGAGTACAATGTACTTCCATCCAAATAAATCTAACTCTGGACACATACTAATAAAATGTCAAATGCCAAACACAAAGAAATGATTCTGAGAGAATCAAGAGAAAAGCAATACATAACTTATAAAGGAAACCAAATAAGATTAAGTGTTGTTTTCTCATCAGAAACCATGGAGGCAAGAAGGCAGTAGTATGATATAGTTAAGACACTGCAAGAGAAATCATCAATAATCTTATATCTGGTAAGATTGTCTTTAAAAAATAAGAGTGAGTTTATAATATTCATAGATAAACAGAAATGGAGAGAGATTATAGCAAAGAGACTGGCTTTGAAGGACATACTAAAGGGAGTGCTACAGTCTGAAAAGAAAACACAGAAGAGAAAGGCTTGGAAGAGAGTCTAGAAATGAAGATTATATCAACAAAAGTAACTAAAAGATTCAAGAGTTGTGAAAGTAAAATATAACAGATAAAACCAAAAGATCAAAATGGGTGAAAATAGAACTGCCTTTACATTAATAATATTGAATGTTATTGGATTAAACTCCCCAATCAAAGACACAGACTGGTGGAATGGTTTAAAAAAAATGTGAGCCACCTATATATTGTCTACAAGAGAATCACTTTGGACCCAAGGATACCAATAGATTGAACATGAAAGGTTGGAAAAAGCATTCCAAGCATGCAGTAAGCAAAAAAAATAAAACCTGGAATAGCTTTAATTATATCAGATTAAATAGAATTTAAAAGCAAAGCATATTAGAGATAAGGAAGGACATCATATATTTATAAGTAGGGCAATTCATCAGGAAGAAATAACAACCTTAAATGTATATGAACCTAACCAGAAAGCCCCAAGATACATGAGACAAACACTGTTAAAACTGAAGGGACAAATATTACATGACCAAATTGATATGAATTAAGCAAACTGAGTAGACTCACAGAGATAGCATCTGGAAAATAGGTTTACAGGAGACAGAAAAGGAGAAGTTTGTGAGTTAATGCCAATATGGGCAAAATATATGATATGGTGAAAAGGGGTAGTTGTGCAGTGGATCAGTATAACAGTGGTGTAGTGATGGTATTGGGTTGGGCAGTGCTTGTCTGTGAGGCGGTAGGGTGGGGAAGGTGATTGTACTGTCCCTAGAAATGGGGTGAGGTTTGGTGGAAGGAGCAGGTGAACTATGGGGATTTGCAGATATGTGGTTGAAACTGCAACGTTGGGAACGCTCTTTTGGCAAATATGGGAATGGAGTGTTGTTGTTTTAAGGTGTTGGATGAGGGGACATGTGGGACAGGGCACCACTAAGGCAGGCTTCTAAGGAGTGTGCACTCATGAACTTTTATTTTTGATATTGAAAATTTGCTTAATATATAATGTGCCTACGAGTTATATTCTGAGAGCCTCCTTGTTCAAATATGGTCTCTTTCTAAGCCAAATTCAGCCTATAAATGCATTACCTTTCCATCAGCATGGGACATGACTCCTGGGGATGAAACTTTCTGGCACCAAAGGATTACTACCAAGCACCAAGTAGCAATGCACCTGGAAAAAGACCTCCACCAAAAGGGGGAAAGGGAAAGACAAATGAGTTTATATGGCTAAGAGACTTCAAAGTGAGTAGGAAAGTCATTCCTGAGGTTATGCTTATGCACATCTCAGTAGGATCCCATTGTCTGCCAAAGTAGAGATTGTCTCAAAGAGCAGAGCTCCTGAGGGCTCTGGAGATACCCTGACACCTATAGTCATGGTAGATATCTCAGGAGTTCATTGTCCTGCCATTGGGCCCTACTTTAGAATTTATGCTCCCCAGTTTGGCAGAGTGGGACTCAGTTGTGGTTTCCCTACATATGGCTATTTTGCCCCTATTATTTGAACCTGTAATTAGTACTAGAGTGGATAGGTTTATGTCCAAAAGACTTAAATGTTTGGGCTTTTCCTGTGCCAATGGGGCCTTGAATCTCAACAGTGTTGCAATACCTACTGCTCAGTTCATTGGACTCACCCAGTACAACCAACAAGGAGATGATGATAGACAATGACCATCCCAAGGAACAGAGAGTCTGCAACTGCAAGAGAATCATCCCATCCATTTGCCCCATGGGATCTAAGTCAATTGGAGATGAAGTGGGTATCACCATCCCAGAATCCTCTTGATTGAGGAATGAAAGATGGACTAGAGTAGACTTATTGTTATTCTACTTAAACAAATTCTTATTCTAGGAATGGAAGAACCGTTTTCATTGATGTGGAGTTAGAGGTTCACAGGGGACAGAGAGGGAAAAATAGGTATAATATGGATTCATTTTTGAACTTAGGAATTGTCCTGAATTACATTGCAATGAAAGCTACAGGCCACTATATATCTTCTTATAACTTACAAAATTGTGTGGAAGAGAGTATAAACTAAAATGTAAACTATAATCCACACTCAATGGCAATGCTTCAAAATGTGTTCATCAATTGCAACAAATGTACCAATGAAGGATGTTGTTAATGTGAGAAAATGTGGAAGGTGTAAGGAGTGGGGCATATGGGAATTTACATATTTTTTATGTATACTTATACTTATTATACATAAGTATAATATATATGTGTGTATATAATATATAAATGTATATTATAATGTATATTATATGTATAATGTATATTATAAAAATTTATAGAAGAAAATGTGGGAAAACATCTTCAAGATATTTTGGTAGGCAGTAGTTTCTAAAATTTTTCACCCAAAGCCAGAGTGATAAAAAATAAAATAAAAAAATAGATAAATGGACCTCCTCAAAATTAAACACTTTTTTTCCTTCAAAAAACTTTGTCAAAAGGATGAAAAGGCAGTCAACTCAATAGGAGAAATTATTTGGTAATCATATATCTGATAAAGGTTTAAAATCCATTATATATAAGTACTACAACTCAATTATAAAAAGTCAAAATACCCAATTAAAAATGGACAAAAGTCATGAAAAAACATTGGCCAAAGAAGAAATACAAATGGTGAAAAAGCACATGAAAAAATATTTAACATCACTAATGATTAGGGAAATGCAAATCAAAAATACAATTATGAGTTCCAGGAAAATGGTGCTGAGTTGGTGGGTAGAGTTTGACCCTCACATGAAAAAGGGAGAGGAAAGAAGACAGAGACCTATCTAGAAAACCTGCTTTGTATACATATAGAACAGGGAGGTGCTCTGAGTCATCAAGGAGAGTACTGGAAAGATAAAAGAGCCAAAGGAAAACACTGAGTTGCTTGCCCCTGAGGCTGGGAAAGGTGCATATATCACACCCTCAGGACAAATAGCCTGGGTGGATCCCCAGGCCTGCTGCTCTGAACAGAGTGTGAGGGGGAATTCTCTGGGAGGAAGAGGGCTCTGGGAGGCTGGAAAGTTTTCTTTGTGGAGAGTTTGTCCAGCTGTGCCCCTTTTGAATCCTGGAAGGCACCATGATCTGATGGGGAGAGAGAAGAAAGGACCTCCTCAGGAAGGCTGATATAGCCAGCCACCAAGATAAGAGTGGACTTAAAATAGAGAGGAGCAGAGACAGACAGGTGCCTAATCAGCAGGGATCTGGCAAGAAGCTAGGCATCTACCTTGCCCTAGGGAAAGGGGTGGATAGCTTTCTGAAAGGCTAATCTAAGGAGACAGTTAAGTTCAGGGGAAGAATTCCTGCCTTGCATATACAAGGTCTCTGGTTCAATTCCCACCTCTGCTTTGAGAAGTGATCCACTGGGTTATTAGCCAACCAGCTGATAGTTTATGATAGAGAACATATAGATACAATTTTTGTATTAGCTTTTCTTGGATCTCTCATTTTAAAAAAAAGTTTCCTTGCCCACCCCCACTTTTACCCTCTAAAACCCATTTTAAAACCTGTAGAGGGCAGGCTGCAGAGTGATTGATTGATGAACACTGGCAGCCTGAGAAGCTCCTTAGGGGCCTAAGAGGATAGGCTGTTTGATTTTGGTTTTGCTTTTTCTTTTTTCTCTATTATTTCTTTTTATTAGTTGCTGATGTCTTGTTTCTTCTAGGTTGTGTTTACCCTTTCTTTGTTTCCCTTTTTTCCTTATACTGATGTTTTTCTAACTGCATTTTTTCTTTTCTCTCATTCATTTTCCTAACTCCTGTTTTCTGTTGTTGTTCTCTCAATCCACCACTTATTGTTTGGCCTTTAATTTTTCTTGTTCTTATTTCAATCTCTCTAACTGTTTTCTCTGTTTTCTTTCTTTTATTACTTTTTCTTTTTCTTCTTCTTTTTTTTCCCTCCCTTCTCATCATCTCAGCCTTTTAATTCATTCTATATATTTTTCTCTATATTGTTTCTAATTTCAAGGTTTCTATTCCACATTTTTATTCTTATTCCTCCATACTTCTAACTCATGTCATTTTTTTTCTTTGCCTAGATGTTATGCAATTCTTCTTCTAACTTTTATTATTATTACTATTATTCTTTTTCCTTTCTTCTTTCCTTTTCTCTGGTCCTAACTTTCTTTTTTTTAAATAATTTTTTAAAAATTATTTTTATTTTATATTTTAAAAGATGCTTAGGTTACATAAATGTTACACAAAAATTCCAGGGATTCCCATATTCTCCATGTCCCACACCTCCCACAACCTCCCACATAAACATCTTTCATTAGTGTGGCACATCACCTGCAATGGATATACCATCCTGGGGCTTTACCACTAAGCATGGACAATAGTTCACATTGTAGAACACATTCTCTCCCAAACAGTTCTGCATGGTATATGATGATGTAAAGTAGCCTATATCTGACATTGTAATGTCACTCAGGATAATTCCCAAGTTTGAAAAAAGCCCCTGTATTACAGCTGATTTTCCCTCTCCCTGCCCCAAAAGCATCCAGTGGCCACTGGCTCCACCTCAATGTTGTAATTTCTTCTATTGCTTGAAACACAATATGTCTACAAAAGAATACAGGTAAGTCCACTCTATGCCATAACTCTTTCCCCAATCCTGAGGAGTCTGGAATGGTGATGTCCACTCCATCTCCAAGGGAGAGGGGGTTTATATCCCATGGATAAGATGGAAGGGATTATCCTGTCTACAGTTGCAGACTCTCTCTATTCCCTGGGATGGCCATTGTCCATCATTATCTCCTTGCCAGGTGACTTGGGTGAGTCCATTGAGCTGTAGAGTAGGAGCTGCAGCTCCACTGAGATTCCAGGCATAGTTGGTACATGGGCAGGCCAAAGTCTGCAGTCTCTGAAAGTACATCTACAAACTCCAGCACCAGATATAGGTTTGAATAGAAGGGACTTATTTGAGTTCAACTCTGTCACTCTCAGGAACACAGATTCCAAAGTATAGCCCACTGATAAGGCATCATCTGTGGAGCTATCCCTCCTATATAGGACCTGAATGTCTCCAGAGCCATCAGGAGCCCTTCTGTGTGGGGTGATATCCAATTTGATGTTCTATGAGATCCTACTGAGGTGTGCATAAATTTTACCTCTGGGATGACCTCCTGACTCTCCTTGAAATCTCTTAGCCATAGGTACTCATTTGAGCAAAGAACCCATTAGTGGACTATCCTCCTTTGCCAGACACTGCCACTGCACTTTGGGGACTGTTGCTGCTCCCGTGGAGAATGTGGCAGAGCTCTCCAGGCTAGGAATTCAGTATTCTCTCATTTATTGAGTGATTCTCCACCTACCCTGACCATGCCTCACCCTTTGAT
>JAQZBX010036212.1:0-24262 GCA_029593785.1 Cabassous unicinctus
ACATAAATGTTATTTTATATATATATATATATATATTTTTTTTTTTTTAAAGGTGCTCAGATTACCTAAATATTACTCAGAAATTACAGGGATTCCCATGTTCCCCACTTCCCACACCTCCCACAACATCCCATACCAACATCCTTCATCAGTGTGGCACATCACCCGCAATGGATATACACATCCTGGGGCCTTGCCACCAAGCATAGACCACAGTTCTGCTATTTTTTAATTTTTTGCTCATTGTCTGTTTTTTCTTTAGGAGGCACCAGGAACTGAACCTTGTGGGAGGCAGGCACTCAACTGCTTGAGCCACATCCACTCCCTGCTCATTTGTTTTTGCTTGTTGTCTTGCTCGTTGTTTTTTTTCCTTGTAGTCTGCTTGTTGTTCTTTTTTGTTGTGTGCTCCTTGTTTTTGATGGTTTTTTTGTTTGGCTTCTTTAAGAGGCATCAGGAATTGACCCTGGGACCTCCCGTGTAGGAGGTGGGCGCTCAACTGCTTGAGCCACATCTGCTTCCAACATATCTGCTATTTATACAAAAGATATCCTTAAAAGGGGTGTGGTATAAAAGGACTAGAAGCAAATAATTACTCCAAAATGTTCTTTAGGTCGTAGAAATATGGGCATTTTAATTTCTGCCTTTCTATATATTTTGGATATTTTAAATGAGTATGCATTACTTTTTACAGTGTTTATAAAAATCACGAAAAAAAAGTGAATTTGATGAGTTTACACTGTAGAAACAAACAGCTCTTAGGGAAACCTCTGTGAAAAATGAGAAGTATTAAAAAGGATATGCAATAGTCATAACATATTCAACCTTTTTCTTTTACCCTGATCCTTCAGTTACTAATGTTTCTCCTCTCAAGTCATGCCATCACCAGGACCATGGGTCCAACTTGTGGAAGGCGCTCAGGCTACCGAGTAAAGTCAACTGATCAGCACTCTGCCACTTTATTGTGTGGCTCGGGCATGTTAACTTCTTTGAGCCTCAGTTTTGTCATGGAGATCATAGTGTTAAGTTTTGCAGGCCATTGTGGGGATTAAATGTGATGATAAAGTGCCTAACAGTTCTGGGATTCATTAAATAGTAGTTATGATTGTTAATGCTTTTGTGCATTTGTAACAGGAAAGTAATATTGGTAAGGATTGGGAGAGTATAGAAATGAAGAGTGTTTGCTAGTCACTGCACCCTCTCAAGTCACTTTTTTGCTATCAACGTAACAAGACTTGTCATAGAGATGGAATTTTAAAAGTTTTTCTCATGCATTTATGCTCTGCCTATTTTTGTTAATATTTCTGTTTTTCCATTTTATTCTTTATCTAAAATTCTTGTTCTTTATCCTTGTCATTATGCATGTTAACATAATCTTGTGGAAATTAAACATTTTTTCCCAGTTTTCCAGATGTCCTTACTTCCTCTTTGTTAGGAAAACAGAACTCTAGTTATATGAATTCTCCTATTGAAGATTTTATGCTGTTATTATTATATTGCATTTCAATTAAAGTTAAGTTTTGGGTTTTCTTAAATAAATTTAGTCCCAATAAAATGCTTATCATATTCCTTAAAATAATTATGTTCTTTATGCCTTCCGATGTTTTTCCCATTTCATTCTTCAGAGAAAAATATTTTCTCAAAGTCACAAATAAGTTTTGGACATATACATAAATATTTTTCAGAAACTAATGGAGCGAATTCAGAATCCTGAATATTCAACAACAATGGATGTCGCACCTGTCATTTTAGCTGCTCATCGTAACAACTATGAAATTCTTACAATGCTGTTAAAACAGGATGTATCTCTACCCAAGCCCCATGCAGTTGGCTGTGAATGTACATTGTGTTCTGCAAAAAACAAAAAGGACAGCCTCCGACATTCCAGGTTAGAAAATCAAGGTTTTAATAAATAGTTGTGAGATGCAGTAAGGAATATATTAGTGATGTTGGCTCTTTTCTTGACGTTCTTTCTATGAAGTTTTTAAGAAATATGCTGGGGTGACAACCAACCTTGTAACCACTTTGTTTAATACAATGAGTTCTACATTTTTCAAGAAAAATTTACTAAAAGCTGAATATTTTAGGAAAATCCTTCAAATTATATATGAGGTTCATCTCATTCTTCTGCTGAGAGGAAGGGCTATTTGCTTTTTAGAAGCAACTTAATGATCCAAGAAAATTCCCAAGTAGTGGAAGGAGTGGATTCTACATCATCTTTTATTTGTAAGGAATGAAAATTATTTTCTATCTCACTTAATCTGTTACTCTTCTCACTTCCTCTCTCACACACTATTGAAATCTTTATCTCTCTTCTCCATTCTTCTCTTCCCATTCTCCCTACTTGAAAATGTTAAAAACAACTGGGGACTGATTGTCCAAGAATGTACCCTGCCTTGGACAGGTTGAGTAAGATTACAAACTTAGACATGATATATAAGGAGTATGATTCTGGGGTAGACTTGAAAATCTAATAGACATAAGCTTTTATATATGAGTGGTAATTAACTATGGCTGAAATAATATCAACTATAATATTTTCTATGGAAAATGGTTTCTGGAAGGATTGTTAAACAATATATGAAATCAGCCTTAAAGCTGCATACTACCCTCACTCTTTCCTCACTGTAAGAATAGACATTTGGTAGATTGACAGTCACAAATCCATAAATTGAAAACATCTTTGGGAATCAATTTAATGTTAATTTGCATAGGTTGAATTGGAATTTTTTTCTATTTTCCAGTCTCTATTTTTATAGAGCTCTATATTTTTCTTTGATATTATTTGACTGATAGCTGTGGTTATATCACTTAACTTTTTAGTTTTAAAATGACTAATCTGTACAATGACAAGCAGACATTATCTTTAGGGCTTTTTCAGTTTTAAAATCCTTTATCAATATTAAAAGTAAATATTTTCCAAATAATATGCTTGTTACATATGCATCTAATTGAAGCAGCTGTGAGTGGAAGGTTGGGGATAGAGAAAGCACATAACCTGGCTTGGTTTGACATGGGGTAAGCTTATTCTGAAAACTTAGAGGAATTATGGTCTGAACCAGGTCTTTAAGTATGAGTAAGAAGTAAAAGGTCAAAGGTAGTCTTAAAGATTTCACTCATTTCAAAGTTACTTCGGTCAGCACATTTTCCCTTCACACTTGCAGCAAATTTTTTTCATACATTTGTAATAAAGTTAGATTCTTAAGTCACATTTGATTTCCTTCTACCTCTTTGAATTTTTGAAAATTTGCTTCATTAAGAATGACTCTTTGTGCTGTAAAATTCTATGTGTTTTGAAAATTCATAGTTGCAGGTATCCACCATTAAATATCACTCAGAATGCTTCACTTGTTCAAGTCTCTCCTTTTCTACCATGAATCCTTGGCAATCATTGATTGTTCACTATCTCTGTGATTTGCCTTTTGCAGAATGTAATAGATGGAGTCTTACCATGCATTATATAGCCTTTTCCAACTGGCGTCTTCCTCTTAGTAATAGGAATTTGAGATGCATCCATGACTTTATGTGGCAGGATAGTGCTTTCCTTTTTATTGTGGAGTAGTATCCCAGGACATGGTTGTACCACTATTTGGTTATCTGTTCACCTAGTGAACGACATCTTAGTTTCTTCTAGTTTCTGGTCATTATAACTAAAACTTTCTATACATATTTGTTTGCTGTTTCTTTTTTAACATGGATATTAGTTACCAAACAAAGTTGGATAAATACCTAGGAGTCTGATTGATTTTTCACAAGCTGAGATATGTTTAACTTTGTAAGAAATCGCCAACACGTCTTCCATAGTGGCTGTACCATTATATATTCCCTCCAGCAATGAATGAGCATTCCTATTGTTCCACATCATTGCTAGTAATTGGTATTGTCTATTCTTTGTATGTTAGTCATTCCAATGGTTGTGTAGTGTCTCTTGTTGTTTTAAGTTGCTTTTCCATAATGACAGATGATGTTGAGCATTTTTATGTGTGTTTATTTACCAACTGTATATCTAATTGTGTGAGATGTCTATTCAGTCTTTTACCTATTTTTTAATTTGGTGGTTTGTTTCCTTATTGTTGAACGATGGGTCTTTTGTGTATTTTGGTACAAATCCTTTATATATGTGTGTGTTTGGCAAAAATTTTTCCCAGTGTAGGACTGAGGTCATTTTTGTGTGTGTTCTCAGTGTCTTCCATAAGGTAGGGTTTTAAAATTTTTAATAAAGTCCCACCACCTCTTTTTACTTTCATGACTCTTTCTTTAGAGACTGCATATAAAACTCATGATTAGACATAAGGTCATGTTGATTTTCTCCTCTGTTGTCTTCTGAAATGTTTGTAATTTTGCATCTTACACATAAATCTATAAAATGTTTTGGGTGAATTTTTTGTAGGCTATAAAGTTTATTTTTTTTCAATGTATGGTCATTCAGATTATAGGCAAAAAGAACTGTGAATAAGCAATGGACTCTGGTAAAGTTCTTGCCCACGGAGGTATTGGTTAACAATTGTGAAACTAATATACATGTACACTGGAAATGAACAATCAATTCAATAAATTGGCAGATGGTGGGAGACAGGTTTTTCACTCTTGGAGTGGGAGATTACAGATAAGTCATGGGATAAAGCTAGAGTGATCCATTTGGTAATGGGTTAAATTTGGAGACATGGGTATGAACTCATGATTAGTTTAATACAAATTGTTCCAAATAGGAATATTTATAGTAATTAGCTGTACATATACAGCTTAGTACATCCATGTGAATTTCCTGGCACTATCAGCTGAGAAGGTGGAGATGCAAGGACACCCCTGGTAAGCTCCCAGATCTAGATTTTTTTTAAAAAAAGATATATTTTATTTATTTGTTTACCCACAGCGAGCTTGTGCTCGTTGTGTCCATTCGCTGTGCATTTTTCTGTGTCTGCTTGTCTCCCTTTGTTGCGTCATCTTGCTGCGTCAGCTCTTTGTGCCGTGCAGGCCGTCAGCTCTCCGCGCCGCGTGGGCCAGCTTGCCTTCAGCAAGAGGCCCCGGGAGTTGAACCCGGGGCTCCCATATGGTAGATGGGAGCCCAATCACTTGAGCCACATCCGCTTCCCATAGATTTTTTTTCCACAAGATTTTATTTACTTACTTATTTTTCTGAGCCAGCCCCCCCCACCCCCCACCGTTGTTTTTGCTCTGGCTGTGTCCATTCGCTGTGTGTTCTTCTGGGTCTGCTTGTCTTCTCTTTAGGCAGTACTGGGAACCGATCCTTGGGACCTTCCGGAGTGGGAGAGAGGCTCTCAATGTCCTGCACCACCTGAGCTCCCTGGTCTGCTGCATCTCTTATTGTCTCTCCTCTGTGTCTCTTTTTGTTGCATCATCTTGCTGCGCCAGCTCTCCGCTTGCGCCAGCACTCCGTGCAGGCCAGCACTCCTGCACAGGACAGCTCGCCGCAGGGGCCAGCTTGCCTTCACCACCAGGAAGCCCTGGGAATCGAACCCTGGTAGACAGGACCCCAGTCACTTGAACCACATCCGCTTCCCCAGATCTAGATTTTTAATGCTGTTCTTCAACAAAATGGTCCACTTCTCTTCCAGAAACGGCTGATTCTAGGTCTGGGGAAGGAAGTCTACAAGACAGTCCTGGAGAATATTTTATTGCCAAAAAGTAAGGAATTTAAAAAGCAATGAGAACATCATAACACACACATACACAGATTCACAAATATGTGTAAAAGAGGAGCCAGCTGAAAGCACTCCCCATAGCCAAAGCTGGAACAATTTGAGCAACAAAATAATCACATGGAATCACAGTATAATCCCAAGTGCAAGATGAATATACAGAGACCAAACTGATATAAATGATTAAATTGATGAATAAATGGGAAGAATAGTAAATATCATCCAAAAAAATCCCATTTATTTGTGTAGATACTCATCCATCAAGAAAGTAGAACATAATGCCCCACTCCTTAAGGGTGGGCTATGTATAGTGACTTCCTTCCAAAAAGTACCTGCAGGTACTTTTGGACAGGAGAAAAAGAGTAACTTTACAGTGGAGAAACCAGGCAAATAACACCTCAGCCATGTGAGGAAGGTAAATAACTGTCAGAAGTCTGAGTATATACCCTTGATATGTAGTGATGAGACAGACACTTTACCACTGTGGTCTTACTCCCAAAATCATTGCAGCCTGATCATGAGAAAAACATCAGATAAATCTCAATTGGAAGACATTCCACAAAATTCCTAACCAGTGTTCCTAAATTTTGTTAAGGTCATCATAGACAAAGAATATCTGTGAAACTCTCACAACCAAGGCGAACCTAAGTAGACATGGAGACTAAATGCAATGTGGTATCCTGGAATGGGATGTGGAATAGAAAAAGATAAAAGTAAGGAAATCTGGAGAAAGAATGGACTGTAGTTAATAATAATGGATCTACATTATAGTTAAAAAAATTAATAACATTTATTATGAACTATAATGTTTCGTGCTGATATAAAATGATAAGACAGATAACTGGATCTTGGTTATGTGATAAAACTCTGCACTATCTACATAATTTTTCTGTTTCTGAAACTCTTCCAAGATAAATAAGTATTAAACAATATTGTCATATTTTCCCTAACACATACTTTTTGTTTAACTATTACTATTAGTAATTACTATTAATTCCCTCTGTTAACTAGTCCTATTGTTCTTTCTTAAAAATAGTATTTATGACACAGAAAATAAATAATCCAGGATAATATATACTATCAAATAAAAGTTTATTATACATTCAAAAAGGTAAAAGGTGTTTTAGGCAGACAGTACAGCATGTGATAGTGGTATGTTTAGGGAACTGCAATGGTTTGGTACATTTGTGGAACAGTGTTCAATTTTCGTAAGTTGCTCATGTTTGAGAAAACAGTTATAGCAAATGGGATATGCACCTGATTAAGTCATTTTTCAGGAATTGCTAAGTTGCAACTGTAGACAAAAAAGAGGCTAACATAATGAATAAAAAGGAGATGGGTCAAGGTTTCTGTTAAGTTGAAGAGTTAGTGCACTGGCAATAAGGAAGTGAGACAATCTGTGCTTATAAGATATTGGCTTTTAAATTTCAGAGGTGGTACAGTTCCAGGTGATGGTAAGTTTTACGGACAGTAATTCCAAATGAGGTAGGCAGTGTTGATGGATCACTGTAGTTTAAAAAACCATTTTCAGTAATATCATTGGAGTGATTTTATAATATTTTGAAATTTCAGATCACTTTAAGGGAAGATATGAAATCTTTATTATACATTAAAGGAATAATTTTTTGTTTTGTTTTTATTATTAGAGAAATGTGGGTTAACAGAAATGTCATGCATAAAATACCAGGTTCACATATACCGCCATATTCTTTTAAGCTTTATTTTTAAAAGAAGTTTAGATTACAGAAAAGTTACGTAGAAAATATAGGGGATTCCCATATACTCCACCCCCTCCCCCTCTTACATTTTCCCCTATTAATAACATCTTACATTAGTGTGGTACATTTGTTACAATTGATGAACAAATATTGAAGCATTGCTACTAACCATGGCCTGTATTTTACATTATGGTTTACACTGCACCGTATGATTTTATAGGTTTTTTAAAACAAAACGTATAATGGCCTGTATCTGTCATTGCAATATCATGCAGAACAATTCCAATGCCCAGAAAAGCCCTATATTTCACCTGTTCTTCCCTCCACCTCCCCTCAGAACTCTGGTAATCACTCTCTTTATATCAATGTTACAAGTTCTTCATTACTACAATAATAACAAGTTACTATGGTCCATGGTTGCATTTCCCTCTATGTTTGTCATTCCTCAGTCTTGAGGATTTGGGGATGGTAATGCCCACTCTGCTTCACATTGAGAGGAAGCTTAGATATTATGGGACAAATGGAAGAAATTGTTTCACTTGCAGTTGTAGATACTCTGCTTTTGGGGATGGGGATTGTCCATCATCATCATTTTATTATTTGTCCTGGGCAAGTCCGATGAACTGGAGAGTAGATGTTGACTGCAACTTTGCTGAGATTCAGGGCTCAACCAGCATATGAACAGACAGAAGATGTAAGTCTCTGGGACATATATTTAATATATACTATCAAATAAAAGTTTATTATACATTCAAAAAGGTAAAAGGTAGTGCTAATTATAGGTTCAAATTATAGTGCTAATTATAGGTTCAAATAAAAGGGGTAGAAGAATAATGTATCGGGAAATTATAAATGAGCCTAACTCTGTTACAGTGGGGAAATAGGTTATCATATATTCCAAGGTAAGGCCCACTGATGGGGTGCTGATTTCATGGGGTTATATGCCTTGCCTATAGTATCCAGATGTCTCTAGAGTGCTCAGGAGCACCCTTGTTTGAGCCTTTGTTTACTGTGGTAGTTAGTGAGATCTGTCTGAGACATGCACAAGTGTAATGTTTGGAATGACCTCCTGACTCACTTTGAAATCTCTTAGCTGTAGAAACTCTTGTATTTATTTTTCCCCCTTTTGGTTGAGTTCTTTTTCCAAATGCTTTGCTGGTTGGCACTTGGTAATAATCCTTCAGTGCCACGGAGGCTTACCCCCAGGAGTCATGTCCCATGCTGGGGGGTGGGAAGTGAGTTTTTTTTGCTGCGTTTGGCTTAGCGAGAGGCCACATATGAGTAACAAGGCAGTTTTTGGTAGGTAACTCATAAGCATTAAATATTATTAGGCTAAGTTTCAATTTTACAAGAATAAGGCTCATAAGTACAAGCATTAATATCAGGGACTTAGCATATTGATCTGTTTTCTTTTATTAGGCACTACCTATGTACTCTAGAGATTCTTGCCACTCTATTAGAGACAATGTAGCAGGAATTCCCAAGTTGGGAATTTATGTTGGTTATTGTGTGGGTCTGCACCCACTGAGATAACACCTTATGACCACATGAACACATTCATATTCCATAGAAGCACGCCCTACATATGCATCCTTCCCTGCACATCCCGCCACCACTGACATCCTGCACAGTGACCCTTCCCTGGTATAGCTGACAAAAGAATACTCCCACAATTGTATTTTCAACCACAGTCCTCTACCTCCCCAGAGTTCACCTGTTCCTTCCTCCAGCCCTCCCCACAGCTCTAAAGTCAGCCCAACCTCCCCACTGAACCCTACTCAAAATCACACTCCAGCATTGTTGACTCCACTCATCGCTGCACCATCATTACCCCTATCCACTGCCAACCCCCCCCCCCACCTTATCATAGATATGTCCAGATTGAGCACTGGCTCACCATGCTCTACTCCCTTTCTATCTCCTGGTAACCTATTTTCCAGACTCTATCTCTGTGAGTCTACTCAATATCCTTAGTCCATATTAGTGAGTTCATGCAATATTTGTCCTTTAGTGACTGGCTTACTTCACTCAACATAAGGTCTTTGAGAGTCATCCATGTTGTCACATGTGTCAATACTTCATTCCTTCTGACTGCTGAGTAGTACTCCATCATCTATATACACCACATTTTATTGATTTATCCGTTGATGGACACTTAGGTTACTTCCAACTTTTGGCAATTGTAAATAATGCCACAATGAACATCGGTGTGCACATATCTGTTCACGTCCCAGCTTTCAGCTCTTCTGGGTATATTCCTAGAAGTGCGATTGCCAGATCATATGGCAATTCTATACTTAGCTTCCTGTGGAATTGCCAAACCATCCTCCACAGTAGCTGCACTATTCTACATTCCCACTAGCTGTGGATGAGTGTTACTATTCCTCTACATCCTCTCCAACACTTGTAGTTTTCTGTTTTTTTAAAATAGCAGCCAGTCTAATAGGTATAAGATGATATCTCATTGTAGTTTTGATTTGCATTTCCTTACTAGCAATGATGTTGAGCATCTTTTCATGTGCTTTTTAGACATTTGTATTTCCTCTTTGGAAAAATTTCTATTCAAATCTCCTGCCCATTTTTAAAATGGGTTGTTTTTCTTTTTCTTTTCGAGATGTAAGATTTCTTTTTATATGCTTTTTATATGATATTAGGCTCTCACCAGATAAGATGGTTCCCAAAATTTTCTCCCATTGAGTAGGCTGCCTTTTAACTTTCTTGACAAACTCTTTTGAAGTACCAAAGTTTTTAATTTTGAGGAAGTCCCATTTATCTTTTTTTCCCTTCATTGCTCGTGCTTTGGATGTAAAGCTTATGAAACTGTTTCCTACTACCAGATCTCGTAGATGCTTCCCTACATTATCTTCTAAGAGCTTTGTGGTCTTGGTTCTTATATTTAGGTCTTTGTTCCATCTTGAGTTAATTTTTGTATAGGGTGTGAGATGGTGATCCTCTTTCTTCTTTTGGGTATGGATATCCAGTTCTCCAAGCACCAAATGTTGTAGAGACTATTCTGTCCCAGTTGAAATGGGCTTGATGGCCTTGCCCATTATCAGTTGGCCAAATATGCATGGGTCTATATCTGAACTTTCAATTTAGTTCTTTTTCCTTTTCAAGATGTTTTTGCCTATTTGGGGCCCCATACCCTTCCAAGTAAATTTGATAATTGGCTCTTCCAGTTCAGTAAAAAACGCTGTTGGAACAGGATTGCATTGAATCTATAAATAAATTTGGGTAGGATAGACATCTTAATGATATTTAGTCTTCCAATCCATGAACATGTAATATTATATTCTTCCATTTATTTAGGTCTTCTTTGATTTCATTTAGCAATGTTGTGTAGTTTTCTGTGTACAAGTCCGTTACATCCTGTGGCAGTTTGAGATTATTTTATGAGTACCAAAAAGAGAAAGATTACATTTGTAAACTAATCTATTCCTCTGGGTATGGTACCCTTTCATTGGATTACGTCAGTGAGGCATGATTCATGTTGAGTCTTAGTCCTTTTGCTGGGTCTGAAATAAAGGGAGACACAGAGACTCAGACAGAGGAAAATAAGGGTGCTGGCATATTTGATTCTGCAGTTTAAGAGAGGGGATTGCTTAAGCATGAAGTTCCCAGGAGGCTGGCCCATGGAGTAGCTCAAGAGGAGACCGGCCATGCTATATGCCTGATAACTTACAGCTGAACTTGGGAAGAGAGTGGAACAGCTGAGACAGATATAGGAGGCCCAGAAAGAGACAATCCCTGTGCCTGGTTGCCCTCAGCCGAGCTCTGGGAGATGGTACAGCCTGGAGGGGAAGGCAGAGACCAGGCAGAGATCTCTCTCCATCTATCTTCAACACATGGTAGCTGATTTGAGAGAGAAAGCATCTCTTTCTGTGCCTTGAGTTGGACTTTCCATGGCCTTGGACCTGTAAGCTTTTACCCCAAATAAATACCATTTATAAAAGCCAACACATTTTTAGTACTTTGCATCAGCATTCCTTTGGCAAACTAAAACACATCCTTAGATAAGCTTATTCCTAAATATTTGATTCTTTTATCTACTATTGTAAATGGAATTTTTTTTCTTGATTCTTCCTCAGATTGCTCATTATTAGTGTACAGAAGTGCTACTGATTTTTGTGTGTTCATCTTATATCCCACCACTTTACTGAACTTGTTTATCAGCTCTAGAAGCTTTGTTGTAGATTTTTTGGAACTTTCTGCATATAGGATCATGTCATCTGCAAATAGTGAAAGTTTTACTTTTTCCTTTACAATTTGGATGCCTTTTATTTCTTTTTCTTGCCTAAGTGGTTATGCAAGTACTTCTGATACAATGTTAAATAAGTGTGGTGACAGTAGGCATACTTGTCTTGTTCTAGATCTTAGAGGGAAGGCCTTTAGCCTTTCACTATTGAGTATGATGTTAGTTGTGGGTTTTTCATATATGCCCTTTATCATGTGAAGGAAGTTTCCTTCTAATCCTATCTTTTGAAGTGTTTTTATCGAAAAAGGATGCTGTATTTTGTAGAATGCCTTTTCTGTGTTGATAGAGATGATAAAAGGCCAGATAAGTGAAAAGAGAAGAAAGAAAGACAAAACAGAGAAAGGAAGGAAGAGAAGAAGAGGGAGAAAAATGAAAGAAAAAAAATTTAAAAGAGGAAGGAAAAAGAAAAAGAAAAAAAGGATGTATTAGTCAGCCAAAGGGGTACTGATGCAAATTTCCAGAAATCTGTTGGCACTTACAAAAGGGTATTTATTTGGGTAGAAGCTTACAGCTACCAGGCCACAAAGCATAAATTACTTTCCTCACCAAAGTCTGTTGCCACGTGTTGGAGCAAAACAGCTGCCAAAGTTTGTCGGGGTTCAGGCTTCTTGGTTTCCTCTCTTCCCAGGGCTCCATTTCTCTCTGGGCTTAGCGCCTCTGTTTCCTCCACAAGCTCAGCTGTAGACTATGAGGCTCGTCAGGCGAACAGCTTGTTCCTGGGGCCTTCTCTCCTTCCTCACGATCAAGCTCCTCTGTGTGCTTACTTCCCTGGGCTCCAGCATTAAAACTCAGCATCATTAACTCCAATATCGAAACTCCAACTAACTCCTCTGCTCTACCATGTAGCTTTATCTCCGAGTCCCTGCCCACCAAGGGGCGGGGAGTCAACGTCCTACTGACATGGCCCAATCAAAGCCCTAATCATAATTTAATCACACCCAGAGGAACAGACCAGTTTACAAGCATAATCCAATATCTGTTTTTGGAATTCAGAAATAATGCCAAACTGCTACAAAGGGTAAAATAATAATAAATAAAAGATTTTAAAAAGGGAAGAAAAAGCAAGAAAAGGAAAAAAATAAAAGGCAAGAGAAATGGGAAGAGGAGGAAGAAAAACAGGAGAAGACGGAATGAAAATAAGGAAGAGGAGAAGGAAAAACAAGCAAACAAAACAAAAAGAAACAAAAATCTGAGTCTCTCAGACTACCAAGACTGGCTAGGCTCCTCCCCTCAGGCTGCCTGTTTTGACCATTTGATCACCCCACATAAAAAATAAACCTCTCTCTCAGGCCACCAGTGACTCACTAGTCTACTCCTCTTCAGGTGCTTATACCTGCTAGTTAATCACCCCACAACCAGCCTCTGAGTCAGTACCCAGATCAAGCGGGAAAAAAAGGAGGGGGGCGGGTAGTGGCGGGGAGAGAAAAAGAGAGAGAGCTTTCCCTGGGGCTCACCCGCCTCCCCATACCCTAAGCAGGGTGGGCACAGTTCCACCTATGGGATCACTCCTCAGCAGCTTCCTCTTCCCCAGAGCCAGCTGCATTGTTCCCCCTCTCTCAAGGCCAGGTGGGCGATTTTCCTCTCTTCCTCACCTGGCTGGTATGCTCCCTTCTTCTCTGGGGCTGGCTGGGACTGCTCCTTCTTCAGCTGCCCTCTCCTATCACTCCGCAACACTTTGGCTTTCCTTATACCCAGCCATCCTGCCTATCTTCTCACAGTTTCTAGAGAAAGGGTGAAGCTTTCCGTTCCCTACTCCACCATCTTGGATCCTCCCCACAGTGTTATTGACACCTTGCATTGGCATGGTATATTTTTTTACAATTAATGAAAGCACATTTTTATAATTGAACTATAAACTATAGTCCATGGGTTAACTTAGAGTTCACTGTTTGTGTTGTACAATTCCACAATTTAAAAAAAAATTTTATTCTAGTAACATATACAACCTAAAATTTCCCCTTTTAACCACATTTAAATATATAAATCAGTGCTGTTAATTACATTTACAATGTTGTGCTACCATCCATTACCAAAACTTTTCCATCTTCCCAAATAGAGACTCTGCACATTTTAAGCCTAACTCCCTCTTTTCTACCCTCCACCCCAACCCCTGGCAACCTATATTCTAGATTACGATTTTTGAGTTTTCTTATTCAGTGATATCTTCTGGTTTCATCCATGTTGTCACATTTATCAGAATTTCATTCTTTTTTACAGCTGAATACTATTCCATTGTGTGAATATATACCACATTTTGTTTATCCATCCATGGACTGATAGACAGTTGGGTTGCTTCCATCTTTTGGCAGTTGTGAATAATGCAGCTGTGAACATCGGTGTGCAAGTATCTGTTTGAGTCCCTACTTTCAAATCTTTTGGGTATATACCTAGAAGTGGAATTGCCAGGTCATATGGTAATTCTGTACTTTCTGAGGGACTGCCAAACTGTCTTCCACAGCAACTGCAACATCTTACATTCCTACCAGCAATGAATGAGTGTTCATATTTCTCCACATCCTTTCTAACACTTGTAATTTTCTGTTTTTTTAATAGTAGCCATTCTAGTGGGTATGAAATAGTATCTCATTGTGTTTTGTTTTGTTTTATTTTCATTTCCTTAATGGCATTGTAATTTGTTCCCCCAAACCAGAACCTTCCCACCCATAGCTTCTTAAGGCCCTGGGAGTAAAAAAAAAGAAGAGCTTATGTCAACAATGAAGAGTTTCATGAAAATACCGCTGAGGTTGGGATCTTTGTCTATTTTGTTCACTAATGTATTCCCAGCACCCAGAACAGTGTCTGGCACTGTTTAATAAATGAATGTTATAGATCAAACTTTACTCAACATTAAATTATTAAGAGGAAAAAAAGATGTTGAGCATCTTTTCATGTGCTTTTTGGCCATTTGCATATCTTCTTTGGAGAAATGTTGGTTGAAGTCTTTTGCTCATTTTTTAATTGGGTTTCCCTTTTTTTGTTGAGTTGAGGGATTTCTTTATATATTCTGGTTATTAAACCCTTATCAGATATGTGGTTTCCAAATATTCTGTATCATTCTGTAGGTTCTTTTTACTTTCATGATAATGTCCTTTGATGCACAAAACTTTTAAATTTTGATGAGGTCCCATATATGTATTTTCTTTTGTTGTTCATGCTTTACATATAAAGTTTAAGAAACCATTGCCTAACACAAGGTTCTGAAGATGCTTCCCTATGTTTTCTTGTAGGAATTTTATAGTTCTGGCTCTTATATTTAGGTCTTTGATCCACCCTGAGTTGATTTTTGTATATGGTGTAAGGTAGAGGTCCACCTTCATTCTTTTGCATATAAACATCAAGTGTTCCCAGCACCATTTTACCAAGGGGCTATTCTTTCCCAAATGAGTAGACGTGACACTTTTGTCAAATGTCATTTGGCCATAGATGATTTATTTCTGAACTCTAAATTTGATTTCATTGGTCTATATGTCTCTTCTTGTGCCAGTACCATGCTCTTATGATTAATGTACTTTGTAATAAGTTTTAAGATCGGGAAGTGTGAGTCCTCCAACTTTGTTCTTCTTTTTCAAGATGGCTCTTCGGTCCCAGGTTCAATCCCTGGTGCCTCCTAACAAAAAAAAAGTTTTTCATGGCTCCTTACCCTTCCAAATAATTTGATGATTGGCTTTTCCATTTCTATTGGCTATTGGAATTTTGACTGGAATTGTGTTGGGATTGTGTTGAATCTATAAATCACTATGGGTTGAACTGACATCTTAAAGATATGTAGTCTTCTAATCTATGAACATGAAATGTCATTTCATTTATTTAAGCCTTCTTTAATTTAGCAATGTTTTGTAGTTTTCTAGGGACAAGTCATTTACATTCTTGATTAGATTTATTCCTAGATATTTGATTCTTCTAGTCACTATTGTAAATGGAATTTTATTCTAGATTTCCTCTTTTGATTGTTCATTAGTAGTGTATAGAAACACTACTGATTTTGGGGTGTTGGTTTTGTACCCCACAACTTTACTGATCTCATTTTATTAGATCTAGTAGTTTTGTTGTGGATTTTTCAGGATTTTCTGTACATAGGATCCTGTCATCTGCAAATAGGGAAAGTTTTACTCCTTCCTTTCCTGTTTGAATGTCTTTTATTTCCTTTTCTTGCCTAATTGTTCTGGCTAGAACTTCCAGTAAAAATGTTCAATAACATGGTGACAGTGGGCATCCTCTTTTTCTTTGTTAGAGGAAAAGCCTTCAATTTTTTACCATTGAGTATGGTGTTAGCTCTGGGTTTTTCATATATGCCCTTCATTATGTTGAGGAAGTTTCCCTCTATTTCTAGTTTCCTGAGTGTTTTTATCAAGAATGAGTGCTAGATTTTGTCAAATGCCTTTTCTGCATCAGTTGAGATGATCATGTATTTTTTTTTCCTTTGTTCTATTAATGTAGTGTATTGTATTATTGATTTTCTTATGTTAAACAACCCTTGCATATCTGGGATAAATCCTACCTGATCATGGTGTATAATTCTTTTAATGTGCTGTTTGATTCAATTTGTTAGTATTTTGTTGAGGATTTTTGCATCTCTATTAATAAGAGATATTTTTATGTAATTTTGTTTTCTTATGCTATCTTTTTCTGGCTTTTTTTTTTTTTTTTTTTTTTTTTTTTTTTTTTTTTTTTTTTTTTTTTTTTTTTTTTTAATTTGAGAATTTGTGAGATTACAAAACAATCATGCATACCATGCAGGATTCCCATGCATTATTCCGCCAACTCCTTACATTTTTTTGACACGTTTTTTTACAGTTGATGAAAGGACTTCATAATATTACTGCTATCTCTATTCCATAGCTTATATTTAGTGTATTGTTCCCACAAACCATTCGTTATTAACACCATGTATGAATATTGTGTGTTTGTTATAGTTCATGAGAGAACATTTTCATATTTGTACTGTTAACCACAGTCCTTCATTTACCACAAGGTTCATTGTGTTGTATGGTCCCCTGCCTTGTACAGTCCATCCAGAGTGTACCCTCAGTGACTCTCCATTTCATCACAGAGTTGTGTTGTCATCAGCTCAATTCATTTCAGAACATTTTCTGTACTCTAAAAGGAAAAATCCCATACTCCCTTATATATCCCCATGATTAACCCTTAGCATTGATATGGTACCTTCTTTGACATTGCTGTAAAAGTATTACAATATTACTGTTAACTATAGTCTTTACATTACATTAGTTGTGTTTTTCCATGTATCTACATATTCTTAACACCTTGTAATAGAGGAACATTCTTGTGTTTATACTATTAACCACAATCATCATCCGCCACTAAAATCACTATATTATACAGTTCCTAGATTATGCTCTAGCTTTCTTTCAATTGACATTAACCTCCCTAGGCTACCCCATTATACTCATTATAATGTGTTACCATCAAGTCTATCCATTTACTCACATTTACAATCCATGTTAAATAAATATTCTACATACATTCAGCATGAACTTTCTAAGAGATGCGGTTTCTATCTCTTAGAAATCTACACTCTAGAGTTTAAATCCATGAGTTTAGTCATCATATTTAGTTCATATTAGTGAGACCATACAATATTTGTCCTTTTGTGCCTGGATTATGTCACTCAACATAATAATCCTCAAAATTCCTCCATATTGTGATGTGATTCCCAAACTGATTTCTTCTTATAGCTGAATAGTATTCCATTTTATGTATATACCACATTTTGTTTATCCATTTATCAGTTGATGGACACTTGGGTTGTTTCCATCTTTTAGCAATTGTGTGTAAGGCCACTATGAACAATGGTGTGCAAATGTCTGTTCGCATCCTTGCTTTCACTTCCGAATATATTCCTAGTAGCGGGTTTGCTGGATCATATGGAAATTCTATATTTAGCTTCCTGAGAAACTGCCAAACTTCTCCACAGAGGCTGCACCATTTTATATTCCCAACAGTGAAGGAATGTTCCAATTTCTCTGCATCCTCTCTAGCACTTGTAGTTTTCTGTTTTTTAAATAATGGCCATTCTGTAAGGTGTGAAATGATATCTCATTATAGTTTTGCTCTGCATTTCCCAAATAGCTAGTGATGTTGAGCATCTTTTTAGGTATCTCTTGGCCATTTGTATTTCTTCTTTGGAAAAATGTTTCTTCAGATCTTTTGCCCATTTTTTAATTGGGTTGCTTGTCTTTTTATCATTTAGTTTTATGATTTCTTTATATAGCATGGAAATCAAAACCTTATCAGATACGTGGTTTCTGAAAAATTTCTTCCATTGAGTAGGCTGCCTTTTCACCTTCTTAACAAAGTCATTTGATGTGCAAAAGTGTTTAATTATGAGGAGTTCCCATTTATCTATTTTTTTCCTTTCATTGCTCAAGCTTTAGGTATAAGGTTTAAGAAGCCACCACCTACCACAAGATCTTGAAGCTGTTTCCCTAATGGATCCTCTTTCTTTCTTTTGCTATGGATATCCAGTTCTCCAAGTACCATTTGTTAAACAGACTGTTCTGAACCAGCTTGAGTGAGTTTGACAGTGTTGTTGAAAATCATTTGATGGTAGATGTGAGGGTCTGTTTCTGAATTCTCAGTTCTATTCCATTAGTTAATATGTCAATCTTTATGCCACTACCATGCAGTTTTTACCGCTGTAACTAAGTATGTTTACAATTTCTTCATTATGTTCTCCCAGTGTCTTCTTAATATCCTTAATCTCTTCCTTCACTTCATTAAGTTGGTCCATGATATTTGTTTGGAAAAATTTGTTTGATTAGTTGTTCGATGTTCTGCATCTCTTCCTGGTTTTTAGTTTGTTCATTGGACTGGGCCATGTCTTCCTGTTTCTTAGTATTGTTTGTAATTTTTTGTTGCTGTCTGGTCATCTTTTTATCTTGATGGATTTATTCAGTTGTTACATACAAGTAAGCAGTCAAACAAAAACTAAGGAAAAACAGCCTTCCCTCTTAGGCCCCTGAGGAGCTTCTCAGGCTGCTGGTGTTCATCAATCAATTACCCTGCAGCCTGCCCTCTACAGGTTTTGAAGTGGGTTTTAGTGAGTAAGCTAAGTTAAATTTTTTAAAAAGTAACCTTTTTTTAGGAAAAATAAGAGACCCAAGAGAAGCTAATACAAAAATAATGTCTATGTTTTCCCTGTTTGTTTGATATCCCTGTGGATCACTACTCTAAGAGGAGCCGTGAATCAAACTAGGGACCTCATATATTTAAGGTGCAAACTCCTCCACTGAGCTAAACGTTCTCATTGGGTCAGTTAGGTCTTCAGAAAGCTATCCAGTCACTTTCCCTCGGGCAGGTTTGACTCTTCAGATGGGTAGATTCCTGCTGATTAGGAGGCTGTCTGTCCCTGCCCCTTTTCTGTTCTTACTTGTTCTCCCAGGGCGGCAGGTTGCAATAGCCTGTGTGAACGGATCCCCCCTCACCTCTCCTGGTCAGGTTGAGTTCCTTCTGAAATTCAAATGGGACTCTGGCAACCAAACTCACCGCAGAAAAATGACTCTCAACCCTCTTCCAGACCATCCTTTCCTCCCAGGGGACCCTAAATAGGCTCTTGGAAGCTTATTAAGTGCTTCCTACTGCCTGCCTCCCTTAGGGGAGTTGAAATTTTGATAGTTTTCAGCACGGGACTAGTCAATTGCCTGACTCCACCCTCCCCCAGGCCAAGTTTCTCTATCCCAGGGCCATTAGATAAATCAGGCTCCCTCAGCAAATTCACCTCTCCCCTCTTCCTGGTGCCACCTCGAGCTAGCTGTTGTGCTCCCCAAAGCTCAAAGGGAGTCCAGGCAACCAAACCCACAGAAAGGAAACCCCTCTCCACCCTTTGTCAGAACCCTCCCACTCTTGGAGAACCTTCCCTCCCACTGGGTGGCCAGCAGGAGTCGGGGCTCACAGCTGCTTTTTGCTTTGAAGGTAGGGCTTAGCTGTCCGTCGTTTCTAGCCACAGGGGAGAGAAACTCATGGTTTTACCTTGAGCGATTCATCTCTTTATCCAGTTCCCTCCAAATCAATGCCCCGAAGCCTCCTGCTCCGTGGGTTCCCAAAACAGCGCACTTGGGCAGGATCTTGTCCCCACTCAGCCTTTTTTTGCGAGAGAGATTGTGAGTGCCCACTTAAACCGATGCCATCTTGCCACCTGTCTCCAGTCCTGCTTCTTAACCTCAGTTTGCCAGCCTCACTGGTGCCCGAAACAGCAGCCACCACAGGACAAGGGCATGGCAAACTAGATGCCCCTCCCTGGAAAGGAGCTGCCTGTTCCCCCCTGGTTACAGAGGAAGCAGAGCTAGAGAGCAGGGACCAAAAGCCCAGGTGTCCCTTCCCACAAGGTATAACATCTGCATGGTCTCTAGCTAAGTAATATGCTTTAAAGTCAGGAAGTGAGAGTCCTCCAAGTTCATTCTTCTTTTTAAAGACATTTTTGGCTATTCGGGGCCCCTTACCCTTCCAAATAAATTTCATAATTGGCTTTTCCATTTCTGTGAAAAAGGCTGTTGGGATTTTTATTGGGTTTGCATTGAATCTGTATATCAATTTGTGTAGAATTGACATCTTAACAATATTTAGTCTGAATGTCCTACCATTTTTTTAGGTCTTCTTTGGTTTCTTTTAGCAATGTTTTGTAGTTTTCTGAACACAGGTCCTTTATGCCCCTGGTTATATTTGATTCTTTTAGTCTCTATAATAAATGAAATTTTTTTTCTGATTTTCTCCTCAGATTGTTCAATACTAGTGTACAAAAGCATTACTGATTTTTGTGTATTGATCTTGTATCCTGCTACTTTGCTGAACTCATTTATTTGCTCAAGTAGCTTTGTTGAAGACATTTCAGAATTTTCTAAAGATAGGATCATGTCATCTGCAAATAGTGAGAGTTTTCACTTCCTCTTTTCCTACTTGGATGCCTTTATTTTTTTTTCTTGCCTAATGCTCTAGATAGAACTTCTGGCACAATATTGAATAAGTGGCAAGAGTGGGCATCCTTGTCTTGTTCCCAATCTCAGTGGGAAAGCTTTCAGGCTTTCACCATTGAGAACAATAGTGACTGTGGGTTTTTCTTATATGCACTTTATAATGTTGAGAATGCTTCCTTCTATTCCTGTCTTTTGGAGTGATTTTATCAAGAAAGGATGCTATATTTTGTCAAATGCCTTTTTTGCATCACTCAAGAGGATCATATGATATTTTTCTTCTTCAATTTGTTAACGTGGTTTATTACACTAATTGATTTTCTTTTGTTGAACCACCCTTCCATAACTGGGATAAAACCACTTGATTGTGGTATATAATTCTTTTAATGTGCTTTTGGATTTGTTCTCAATTTCATTTATTTCTGCTCTAATCTTTATAAATTCTTTTCTTCAGCTTGGTTTTGGATTAGTTTGCTGTTCTTTTTTTCTAAATCCTCCAAGTGTGTAGTTTGGTCTTCAATTTTAGCTCTTCTCTTTTAATGTAAGCATTGAGGGCTATAAATTTCCCTCTGAGCACTGCCTTTGCTGTATCCCTTAAGTTTTGATATGTTGTGTTCTCATTTTCATTTTTCTCAAGATATTTACTTCCCTTGCAATTTCTTCTTTGACCTACTGATTATTTAAAAGTGTGTTGTTTAATCTCCATATATTTGTGGTTTTCCTTTCTGTCCATTATTGATTTCCAGCTTCATTGAATTATGATTCAGTAAGGTGTTCTGTATAATTTCAGTCTTTTTACATTTATTGAGACCGGTCTTGTGACCCAATATATGGTCCATACTGGATAAGGATCTGTGAGCACTTGAGAAGAATGTATATCTTGTTGTTTTGGGGTATAATGCTCTATAAATGTCTGTTAGGTTTAGCTCATTTATCATATTATTCAAGCTCTCTGTTTCCTTCTTTATTCTCTGTCTAGGTGTTCTATCCAATGCCGGGAGTGGTCTACTGAAGTTTCCAACTATTACTGTACAAACATCTATTTCTCCCTTCAATTTTGCCATTGTGTGCCTCATGTATATTGGGGCACCCAGGTTAAGTGCATAAATATTTATGCTTATTTCTTCTTGGTAAATTGTCCCTTTTATTAATATATAATGACCTTCTTCATCTCTTATAACAGTTTTGCATTTAAAATCTATTTTTTCCAGTATTAGTATCACTACTCCAGCTCTTTTTTCACTACTGTTTTTGTGGAATATCATTTTCCAACTTTTCACTTTCAACCTGATTGTGTCCTTACATCTGAGATGAGTCTTTTGTAGACAGCATATAGAGGGCTCATTTTTTAATCCATTTTTTCAGACTGTCTTTCGATTAGTGAATTCAATCCATTAATATTCAATGTTATCCCTGTAAAGGCATTAATTACTTTGTCCATTTTATCCTTTGGCTTTCCAGTGTTGTAGCTTATTATTGTCTATCCTTTTACCCTTACTAATAATCTTCATTTCTACACTCTTCTCCAAGTCTCAGTCTCTTGCCCTTGTCTTTTTCTTTTAGGCTGCAGTATTCCCGTTAGTATACCTTTGTAACTGGTCTTTTGATAACATACTCTCTCAGATTTCATTTGTCTGTGAAGACTCTAAACTTATTGTTATTTCTGAAGGACAGTTTTGCCAGATAAATGATTCTTGCCTGGCTGTTGTTTTCTTTCAGTACCTTAAATACATCATACCACTGCCTTCTCTCCTCCATGGTTTCTGATGAGAGACTGGCACTTAATCTTATTGAGTGTGGCTTGTATGTGATGCATTGCTTTTCTATCGCTGCTTTCAGAATCTTTTCTTTATCTCTGATATTTGTCATTCTGAATACTAGGTGTCTTAAAGTAGGTCTGTTTGGATTCATTCTGTTTGGGGTGCATTGTCCTTCCTGGATATTGCTGCCTTTCATAAGGGCTGGGAAAATTTCAGTCATTATTTCCTCAGATATTCTTTCTGCCCCTTTTTAATTTTCTTCTCCTGGGACACCTCTGTCATATTTGTTTGTATGTTTCATGTTGTCATTCAATTCCCTGATACCCGGTTCAATTTTTTCCAATATTTTTTATGTCTGTTCTCCTGTCTTTTCAAGTTCAGATATTCTGTCCTCGAATATTCACTCATTTGTTCTTCTGCCATTTCAAATCTGCTGTTATATCCCTCTAATGTATTTTTAATTTCACCCATTGTGTCTTTCATTCCCATGAGCTCTGTTACTTTTCTTTGCAGGCTTTCAAATTGTGTTTTATGCTCACCCAGTGTCTTCTTAATATTTTTTTTTAAATCTCTTTAGCCATATTTTACTTAATCTCCTTGAAATGATTTAGGAGATTTGTGTGATTATCATTAATTAGTTATCTTAAATCCTGTGTCTCTTCAGGATTTTTGTTTTTTCCCTTTGGCTGGGCCATCTCTTCCTGTTTCTTAGGAAGGCTCATCATTTTTTGCTGATGTCTAGGTGTCTGATTATGTTGATTAATTTACTCTGATGGTCAATTTCTCTCTCTTGTCTAGTGTTTTTGTTTCATAGCTCTTTGATTTTTTTGTTCAACTTATTTTAAATTTACTATTACCCACCTTAAGCTATCAAAATAGGGCCAGGAACCCACTTCTGAGGTGCAGATGGGATAATAAGGGGTCTGGGATATGACAGACTCCAAAAAGCATTTTTTCTTCTTGCAGTTTCCTAGCCTGCCAGCAGATGGTGCTTTTGGGCGAGTCTTTCCCTACTGGTGAATCTTTCAGCCTCCACTTGCCTGTGATTCTGATCTGGCCAGAGCTGAGATTCATAGCAGGTTCTGCTGGCCAACTCACTGAAGAGAAACCACTCTCCACTCCCCACCACACCCTCTCTCTTCCCAGGGAGGAAGGTGTCTTTCCCCCTCTCAGTTGGTTGCAGTAAGCCATAGGTTTCTGTCAAGCTCTTCATCTTGAGGGTGGGGGATGGGTGCTGTTCCTGGCTGCAAGGGCTGTTAATGCACGGTTTTCATTTTGGCTTCTTTGTCTCTCTATCCCTTGCCCTCCTAGACAATGCACAGCACTCTTCTGGTCTACAGATCCCCAAAGCAGCTCCCTCAGACAGCCTTTTGCCCTTCCTCAGTTGTTTTTGTGGGAGAGTTGACCCATTCCTTCCTTCCTACTCCAACACCATCTTCCCAGAAGTCCTCTGACTTTGGTATTTTTTATTGTCAATTTTATTTGTTGATTTTATTGATCTTTTCAAAGACCCAACTTTTAAAGGTTTTCTTGATTCTTTCTGTTATTTTTCTAATTTTCTATTTCATTTATTTCCACTTTGATCTTCGTTATTTTTTTCTGCTTCGTTTGGGTTTAATTTGCTTGTATTCTAGTTCCTCTAGATATTAGGTTAGATCTCTGATTTGAGGTCTTATTTTTTAATGTAAGTGTTTAGAGTTATAAATTTCTTTTTCAGCACCTCTTTGCTGCATCCTGTAAGTTTTGGTAGGCTATGTTTTCTTTTTCATCCACCTCAGTATTATGTCAGAATTTCCTATGTTATTTCTTCTTTCACCCATTGATTGTTTAAGATTATGTTTTATTTCCACATATTTGTTAATTTTCCAATTTTCTCTCTCTTATTGATTTGTACTTTCATTCTTTTGTGGTCAGAGAAAATCCATTGTATAATTTTTTTTTTTTT